>JABCRI010000645.1:0-243979 GCA_015143295.1 Tetracentron sinense | reverse complement strand
ATAAAAAAAAAATTGAGAACTAAATGCAATGTGCACAGTGAGATGGGCATTTTTGTCTAAACATCATCAGCTCACACAGCGCACAGAAATAATTGTTCAAAAGGTAAGCCCTTTTAGGGGGTTTTCAATTCTAGGGGCCTATTTACGTACTTTTCCTGAGTTCCGCCGCATTTTATGGTTAGTCCGTTATTCCAGTGCAGGGTTACCAAGTTCGCTGTTTACACTAATGAACCGCAAATCAACCGAACCTGAGCCAATTTAAGATTCTGTTCAGCTTGGTTCGTGAAATTGAGCACAGAAATAATTGTTCAAAAGGTAAGCCCTTTTAAGGGGTTTTCAATTCTAGGGGCCTATTTACGTACTTTTCCTGATTTCCGCCATGTTTTATGGTTAGTCCGTTATTCTAGTGCAGGGTTACCAAGTTCGCTGTTTACACTAACGAACCTCAAATCGACCGAACCTGAGCCAATTTGAGGTTCGGTTTGGCTTGGTTCGCGAAATAACCTCACGATTGTTCAAAATGGTAGACTACACACTGTTCCAACAATATAACCTTGATTTTTAGAAGAAAAAAAAATATTGAACTCTGGTTAAGATTTTAATTCTTAAGGTTAATAAATTTATAATATGGTTTTAAAAAAAAAAACCCCAGATTATATTATTGAATCCCAAGTGTTAGTGAATCTTAACCAAAGTGTTGGCCTATGGATGCAATTGAACTCTCCCCGATTTCAATCGCAATTGTCTGTGACCTGATCTCTAGCTAACTAGTCCCTCACCCTTTTAAGGCCTCAAACAACGTCCCACAACACACCCTCGGTCAGTGCAACAAGGATTTTACATCGGCCAAGGATCCAAATACATGAAATGTTCACCTAAAATGCCTACTACTATTGCAGATTGAGTATTTATGTTCCAACTGTTTCCTGCCATACAGATGAACAATGGATAGTCTTTCTACCACCATTACCACAGAGCTATTCATCCACACTTTATAATTTCATAACGATTCATACTTTTATGAACTACATGTAAAAATTCTATCAAGAGATCACATTTTCATATATTTGCTAATTACATTGAAAGCTTCCTCTTCAATCAACATTAGTATTATCTCATTGGATAGCCTTTCAATTGTAAGGGAAAGCGATATTCAAGTGTAGGATAATCAGCCTCGTCCTAGCACCCATTTCTAAAGTG
This sequence comes from Tetracentron sinense, assembly GCA_015143295.1. Taxonomy (NCBI): domain Eukaryota; kingdom Viridiplantae; phylum Streptophyta; class Magnoliopsida; order Trochodendrales; family Trochodendraceae; genus Tetracentron; species Tetracentron sinense. Next base: position 242,779 of record JABCRI010000645.1, on the reverse strand, counting down.
ATAGTATCAGCATCAAAGAGCCAACGCATAAACATTGGCCAAGTATACAACAAAGAGACTGCTTCGAGTTGAAATGAAATTTAATGGTCCCCTTGCATTCTCTCCCAAGATCCCCACAAATGAAGCCGGTTAGATGCTCCTTCTGTTCTTGGCTATCGATTTATTCCCTGCATAATTGGCAAGACAAATTTATGATTAACTGACAACACTTATCTTCTTTTATGTATTGCCAGGCGCATATACATGAAAACGGTTGGCCCCACTTGATGCTTGGCGCTGGATTGTAAATCAGACGGCCCAGCTCTCGGTAGTACCTACTATGGGAGTCTTAAATCACTTTCCCTATAATTAATTGATATTCTATCAGGAGCTTCAACCTCGGACTCTTTTCATGTATTGAACTAAAATGTAAGTTGAGCTCCCTCTTTATCTTCCCTTGGAGCACTTTTTTTTGTACTCGTGTCCTTCTTAGTGAAAACATTATATCCTATAGAGAGAGAGAGAGAGAGAGAGAGATGAAAGCCGCATAACTAGAGCTGTAATCAGATCGGATTCTTACATATCCAACTTCAATCCAATTAAATATCCAACTCATCCTGAGCTTCGAATCTAATCATCCATCTCTATCTATATATGTATACACACACAATCGAATCAACTTGGATCATCACATCTGAATTTGAACTGGTTACAATTGGGTTCAAAAATCAAGACCTGTGTCCAATCCGACAAGTCGTAAATCAGATCAGTATCTGCTCTAGTCAGATAAGACTCGAACCCTAATCCAAACTAGATCACAACCACCAAAACAAGTCCAAGCAAGGTTCAACTACCAAGAAGCATCAAGTTATTCGTGTATGTGGTTTGCACTTATTTACCAGATTAAACCTCAGGAACCTTTGCATTGCTAAGCTATACTAAAAACCAAGTTTTCTAGTCTTTGCCGGATCAACTTGATCACGAAGCATGCACATCCTGCAAAAAGCTCTTCCACTAAACCAACACAACAGCATTCCTATGTATACACCATTTGACAAAAAACTTTCTAAACAAAACATTTGGAAAACTTCTGTTTTGTGCATTCAAGCCATTTTGTAACTCTACAAAGTCTAACAAAATATAAGATAAATGGACAACATGGGACTAGCAGGGAGTGAACTTTGATATGCCAACCATATGGATTGTCAAGATCAAAGTGGAAACGCAAAGAATGATAATAAAAACCAACTTGTCTAGAGGTATATCCAATGCCATCCCTATGCTGCTATTCTTTGTCCAACTGAGAAATCTAAGGCAACAAACCATTGAGCAGTCAGGATTAATGCATCAGATAGGAGGATCCTTAGGCTGGAATGCAAAACCCTAATCAGAGAGACCAAGATCACCAGAAGAAAATAAGGTAGCAAAGCAACAAGGTCTTGTTCCATTCAGCCTATAAAATAAAGTCTTTACCTATATTGCAACACAAAAAAATACGTTCAAAACAGTACCAAGATATAAATAAAACAACACAAATTCTTGAACATATATAGTTAACAGCAGGAACAAGTTGCAAAACTAAAACCCATCTAAAAACTCTTGTAAACAATACCTATCATAACAGTTACGCGGTTGTAGCTGCTTGAGCTGCAAGCCTCTTCCTAGCCTCTTCAATGATAGACAATTTGATACCCTTGCCCTTGGGAAGGGATACCCATGGCTTTGTCCCCTTGCCAATGGTGTAAACATTGCTCAGGCGAGTTGCAAACTCGTGACCGGTGGCATCCTGGACGTGAATAGTCTCAAAGCTCCCCTTGTGCTTCTCCCTGTTCTTGATCACTCCGACACGACCCCTGTTCCTTCCACCAGTCACCATGACAACATTTCCGACATCAAACTTGATGAAGTCAATGATCTTGTTGCTCTCTAGATCAAGCTTTATGGTGTCATTGGCCTTAATGAGCGGATCTGGATAGCGGATAGTTCGCCCATCATAGGTGTTGATGTAAGGAATGCCTTTCTGCCCAAATTGCACAGACCGAACCTTGCAAAGCTTAAACTGCAAGAGGAGGAATATTTAAGGATCAGATCAACCCAATCAAGATGACCCACTTCTTCTGAATAGCAGTGTAGTCAAGGCGTCTAAGCAATAGGAGGTTCCCTAGGTGAGGCGATGTCTAGGCGACCAAAATTTATTTATTTTGTTTATATTATATAATATTATATAAGAATTAAAGAGTGCCTGCCTAGATCATGATCTACGATAGGGGTCCTGGCTAAGCGAGACGGTGGCCTAGGCGACATTTTGACTACACTGCCGAATAGTATGTTTATAGATGGTTATGATGCATAAACTGCAACTGTTATGTAAAATATATAATTCTTCCAAAGTAAAGAATCAGTAGAAGGAACAGACTGACCTTCGCCTCTTCATCCTTAATTGAGTGGAGACGAAATCGACCCTTGGTGTCATAAAGGAGACGGAAGTTCTCGTTTGTTTTAGGAATCGAAACAACATCTGAGGATGCAATGCAAAAAGTAAGTTCAATGTTATGCCTCCAATTAAATAGACCAAAACAAAATAAGATTTTAGAAATCGGGAATGTTCAAATCGGTCCCCAGATATGAGAAGAAGCTGTCCTCACTGCCTATGCAACACATGTGAGTGACCATTGATTTGGGGGTCAACATTACATGTGTCCTACCAATGATATTATTCAGGCCAACATATCGAGAAAGATTGGGATTCATTCAAGTGAAAGTGAAAATCTGACTTGCAGACAAGTCGATAACATGGCCAGATTTTAGAAAATCTAATAGGTTGGTGGTCGAAATCATCCAACTGGGTTACGATCGGCCCATGATTCGCATAATAGGACACGTTAGCTGACGTTATGTGTTCAACAAAGACAGTGTAATCCCATGATTCCATCTTCTTGTGAAAAATTATTGTTGAAGATTGTTGTATATCACATGGGAATGAACATGCAAAAGACTTGATAGCTAACTAGTTGGAGTGTACATACCCATGAAGCCAGCAGGGTATGTCTTATCTGTCCTAACCTTCCCATCAACTAAAACATGCCGTTGCATCAAGATAGCAATGACCTCGCGGTATGTAAGAGCATACTTCAACCTGTTTCGCAGGATAAGGATCAACGGCAAACATTCTCTGGATTTGTGGGGTCCAGATGATGGCTTGGGAGCCTACAAAAGAAGAACATTATGTTATATTGAAGCACCTTGATATCAAATAAGAGAATAGTACTACAGGGAGCAGAGAATAAAAATAGATATGTGTGTGGAGACTACTTACAAATGCACCTCCAAGCTTGTCAAGCATCCAATGCTTCGGGGCATTGAGCCTCTTCAAATGTTTCTTCAACCCTCTGGCCTGTAATGCAACAGCATAGTAGAGGTTAAGCAACCAAACATATCTAAAAGTCAGCTACTTAATTGAAATTAACAAAATCAGTTTAAAGAGTTCGACCATTATTCTGTTCGGTCATTCCAAAGCAACAGACATTCATGTTGCTTTGTTTCTCTACTTGAAATAAATATCATTTTCATTATAAGCTGCTCTTGTTTGACTTTTCTATCGACCAAAGGCATCTTCCAAAAAAAAAGAAAAAGCCGCCGAATAATTGAAAATTTCGCAAATTATTCACGATTTTTTTAACACCTCGAATTAAACATGACTTATACGAATAATTCAAAACTTGTACAAATTATTCATTCGGTTTGTAAATGTTTTTTTAATGCAGGGGCAGTTTTGTAAATGGCTTCAGAATCCAGATCGACAAAGAGGAGAGAAGAAGAATGCCTCCTTCTTCTGGACCTCTGGTAATTGGTAAGCCTTCTCTCATTCATATGTATTTTTTTTCTCTTACAGTCTGTAAAAGAAGAAGACAAGACGCTAAGTCCTCAGCCCTCTCTGATCCTTCTGTTAGACATTCTGTTTCTTCTTTCTTCTACCATTTTGCATGGTAATGAGGTTAAACTGAATGACGATGGGGTATGCTGGAACAGGGGACTCTTTACTCCATTTCAGTCCTCAGTCCTCAACCCTCTCTGATCCAAACTTGACCCATGCCGAATTATTCCCTAACCCCGACTTTGTTACTATACACAAAACCAGACTTTATTGAAGAAAAACATTATAAAATTGCATGATTGGCAATTAAAGAGGACAAATAATGTGTTTAATGCATAGGCAGTGTAGCTTATGCTACACACAGTTGAATACCATGTGGAAGGTGTTCAAGCCCACACAAAAAAAAAAAACTCCACTTGCATTCCACTTGACAAAAAATATGTTTGGTCAGATAACTGTGGGTGTTGGGCATGGTGTGGCCATGACAAAAAAACTTGTCTGATGCAACGGCCCAAAATGTCTGCTCGGGCTAATGTTTTGCAAAATGGCATGCAAGGAACCCAATTGTTAAGCACGTATTACTCATCTATCACCATCTTCAATGCCTCCTTAGCTTAAACCATCACAGCTGACTCTCCTAGTTTTGTCACCTAGTGAAACCACTCCAAGATTATATAAATTGCACTCCTTTTTTTTTTTTTTTTTGGGTGTAGAACTGTACTCACATCTGATCTTATATATTTTTTGTCCTTCTAGTCATTCATCTCAACATCCTTTATCTCAATTTGAAACAGTCTAAAACTGTTTCAAGCCTGTAATGATGTTGCGAGAAAAATTAAAAGAAAATTAAAGGGAGATTGGAGAATAATCTCATCAAAGGGAGATTAGACCTTAGAACTCAATGGAGATTGGAGAGAGTTGTCAACTCCTACTTTGGTTAGAAATAAACATGGTTCAAAAACCCGAAAACTCGACTCGAAAGTTTGCCGGGTCGAGTAATTTAGAAAACTCGAAAATAAACCTGACTCGGACCGACTCAGAATATATATATATATATATTGAAAAACTTGGGTTAAAAGAACTCAAAGTACGCTGATTTTACCATAGTTCAAAAACCCGAAAACTCGACTCGACTCGACTTGAAAGCTAGCTAGGTCGAGTAACTCGGAAAACTCGAAAAAAACTCGACTCGGTCCAACTCGGAATACATATGTAATAACTTAAAAAACATGGGTTAAAAAATTTCAAAGTAGACTAGTTTTAAAGCCTCAAACCAAAAATTAGGTTTAACAAAACTCGTAGTAAATTGTCTTTGTAGACCCAAAAAAATATGATGCAAAAAAAGGTGTGACATTCAAGTTTAGGTTTTAAATAATGATAAAAATACCCTTTTGTGACACAGCCTAATCTAGCGAGTCGAAAAACTTAGCATGACTCAATCGAATCACCAAGTAACTCAACAAATAGTGTCTCCTTCAAGTTTTGAGGTGACTTGACTCGAAATTCAGTCGAGTAACTCGGCCAAGTTACTCGCCGAGTTTTTGAACTATGGATTTTACAGCCTCAAACCTTAAAAAAAAATAGGATTAACAGAACCCATAATAGGTTGTCTTTGTAGACCCAAAAAAATATTATGCAAAAAGTAAAAACAGTACAACGTTCGAGTTTAGGTTTAAGAAAATGAAAAAAAACATCCTTCCGTGACTCGACCTAATTTGGAGAATCGAAAACTCGGCTCGGCTCGGCTCGGCTCAACTCGATCAAGTCACCTGCAAATAGTGTCTCCTTCGAGTTTTAAGACTCGACTCGAAATTCAATTAAGTCGAGTAACTTGGCCGAGTTAATAGGGTGACTCGCCAAGTTTTCGAACTATGGAAATAACCAGTAATTCTTCATTCTCCCAAAAGATTACAAGTTCAGCCTTTTATTCCCTTCCTACGCCAACATGACAACACCAACGCACTACAACTAAGAATCCCACCCAAATATATAACTTCTATGAATAAGCAACTTCTATTCAAATAAAGACCCAAATCTCTAAGTCACCAACTATATCAAAGCAAAACTGTCAAAAATAATGACTCAACCAAATATAAACGTGAACTAGCACAACGCAATCACATAATTGACAAAGTTGTGTGTAGTGTAGAGTTGTTACACAGTTACACCAATTAATTGAATAAATGTTGCATGGTAACTCTCTTCAAACTCAGTCAGTAAAACAAATCAGGGTTTCTTTCGTAAAGTAAGATAAACAAACACCTTGATTATGAGTAATTGGAAATGGGAATATTTAATATATTGATTTTTTAAAGAAATCGCATTTGAGTCTTATCATCACCAATCCTCAGAAGACCCCCAGGCCCCCCAAACCCCACCCATTCGCATATGTGTATATGCATAGATCTGCATTTGATCACCCATCAAAATGATACCCTAGAAACCTTTTCAACATATATATAAATTAATTATTAATCTTCCCATTACAAGCATTCTAAACCACATCAACCATGAAAAAGCATAGAAGCTCATGGGATTACAACAAAAGAAAAAATTCTAAAATCACTGTTACAACAACAAAAAAGATAGATCGAAAACAAAGAGGTGCTAAGAATATTTATTCCAAGGAACATCGACGGAATAGCAAATCAAGTTAATTGCAGATACACATCGATGAGAATGATTGGAAGAAGAAAAAAAAATCAAAACAGATCGATGAGATTGATTAGGGAAAATACAAACCATGTTGGAGTTCTGTGTCTTCGACCACCACAACCTTCGTCCGCCTCCGCTGCTCCTTCAACCCACGAACTATATCTGAGAACTAAGAACCCTAGACAAACCCTAGAAGTAAATTATATACGGGCTACAACTACAAGCCTCCATCTCGAGCCATAATAGGGCCAGTTTAAGCCCAGCAATGGTCTAACAAAGCAATCCTAAATAAGCCGGACCCGAACTCAGCCCGACCCATTAGGCCCAAAGCCAACGAATCACACCTTTTGAATTAGGGCAATGCGATTACCAAAATAAAAAATTAGGGCAATGCCACTATGTCGGCTTTCTTTCTCATTCACTTTTCTCTTCTTTCTTTTTTTTTTTAAAACAAAAAATGTGACAATTTTTTCTAAAACCCACCACTTTTTTTGTTTTTTTATTCAAAAAAAAGAAAGTTGATGAAAAAAAATTGACCCAAGTCCAAGTTAGGCCAAATAAATGTATTACACACCATCGGGCTTGTCCCAGTGGTTGTGCATCTCCCTTTGGGGAGGTGTGATTGGAGTTCGAGTCTTGTGTCGCTGTTGACACCCACCAGGAGTACTAACCCCTAACCCTAATTAAATGATTAGTGCCTACCAATATATATATATATATATATATATATATATATATATATATATATATATATATATATATATATATATATCATTTTACTAATAAAAGTATAAGGAGTAACCTAAACTTTATGTTGACAAAAATACCATTTATTTTTAATAACGTACGTTATATGAAGCTTTGAAGTGGTTAAAGTTTAAAAAAAAAACTTATGGAAAAAGAGATATAGTTAGGTTAGAACTCATGTATGAATCATTCTCCTTCATAATCACATTTAACTTATAGAACAAGAGATATAGTTAAAGGGTTATAGTTAGTTTAGAACTCACGATTCATTCCTTCTCCATTCATAATCACATTTATCACCAGAAAACTTCACCTATCGGAGATTTGGATTGTACGTATGGAGTCTCTGTCCGATTTCAGTTTTAACAGTACCCATCTCTACCAGAACGGTCAAAACAATCACATTCTCACGCCTTTTGGCTTCCCTAAAGTTAATTGTCAGAGTCTGAATCTTTGATTTATTCATATATGCACAGGGTAACATAGTTTGCTTTTTCCATATTCATTAACATAGAAACCTGTAGATGACCCTTCAATGAAGGATTGGCGAGGTGGTCGTGGAGTTGGGCAAAATATCATCCCAAGTTTACCTAGTACTGCAAAGGTATGGCAGAGGATTACGTCAAAAAGATCTTACTTTTGTGGGAAAATTGTACTAGATATGATTTTACTTTGGAATTGTAGGCTGTTGGAAAAGTTCTTCTAGATCTCAATGGAAAGCTCACCAAGATGGCCTTTTGTATCTGCTGTAGTTATTTCTTCTGCTCTCATATCCATCATTGTAAACCATTCTACTAATAAAACTACAGAAATAATATATTAGTAGTAGAGAGTTAGAAGGATTCTTCCAAACATGTCCTAAAAATTATCTACTATTAGTTATGTACATCAGTATGTGGTTAGATTAGTAGAGAGTTAGAATTTAGAAGAACTCTAACTCTATATTATTAGTGTACAAGGAAAACATATTGGTGGGACGTCATCTCTAATAAATCTGTATTTAAGGTTATCTAAATATTTAATTTTTACTAAGCTAGAAATTCAAACATTTTAAAACTCTTTTAAGGAGAAAATATGTATGGGACTGTTGAGAGAGAAAGGATGTCCGGGGAGTATTTTATAGAGAGAACAAAGCTACTATGGAGGGTATTTTAGAGGTAAAAAGAAGGATGAGTTTGTTGTCGTTATTGTTGTGGAGAGATGATGAAAAAGGGGGATGCGACTTCTTCAATGGGAGAGAGAGAGAGAGAGCTCGTTATTGCAAGAGCTCTAATCTCCCAAGCTAACCACTAACCATTGTTATAACCACTAACCGTGGTTATAAGAATGTGGAACATAGAGGTGTTCGTGTGACTATTCAGGGCATGTAGGTGTAGGAGAGTGCTCCGGTGCATGGTAGCATAAGGAGTGTAAGATGCTTTGCCAAAAAACAGGAGTATATTAGTAATTAAAAAGTTTGTTGGTACTGGGTCTTCTCTATATCTACTAATGAATTTTGGTACAAGCCTGATCCAACTTCAAGTAATTATGAGTGCAAGCATAGCAAGAGAATCAGACATTACATCTACTTAATATTAGTTTAGTAAACACCTTATCTCCATGCACAAGAAAAAAAAACACCTTATCTGAACACACCTTGTCCCACTGGTTGTGTATCTCCCTTTGGGGAGGTGTGACTCGTGTTCGAGTCTTGGTGTGGCTATTGACGCCCACCATGAGTGCTAACCCCCTAACCTAGGTAGATGAATGATTTGGACCAAGCAAGCACAAAAAAAACACCTTATAGTGTGTGTATATATATATATTAAATTTTAAATTTATTTATATAAATTAAAATATAAATATAAATAATATTATCAAAATTTTAAATATATATGTATATATATAATACTTGGAGCCGAGTCAAACCAAGCCTTAATGAGTTAATAGAATAGTAGATGCCACTAGTTTAGTTGGTAAAGCCTCTTGGTGTCGAACCAAATACCTGGGATCCAATCTTACCTACATCAAAGCTGGGGTTATGGGAGGGGAGGGCTACCCCTCATTGTCTAGCTCATAGGTTCATATGGCCTCCAATGAACCAAAACAAATGAGTCAATAGTGGTAGATGTATCCCCTCCTTAGGAGGGAGGTTCCGGGATCCATTCCCGAGAGGGTGAGAGTGTTGTACTCTCTATCTGCCCTTAACTTAGAACAAATACTAACTGCTAATCGGGGCTTGCGGCCTAACCGCGTGTCTTTATACCCAAAAAAAAAAAAAAAACAATAAAATAAGGTTTCATCATATCTAGATTTATTTAAACATTCAAACTCAAATAAAAGATTGGCTTGGTTGTTACATGCCACGAGTCACAAAATACACAAGCCAGTTTGCTTGAATATTGCCCTTGTTTGAAGCAATTTTAAGGGAATAATTTGCATTTTTGACAGTACATGTGGCAGATTTATGCATGGGCTTACCTATTAAAATTCATGTCTCGTGAGTAGATTAAATTCCATTGTGCCACACGTGTAAAAGAAATGAACCTTTGTAGGACCTCTCTTTATCAAAATTAGGTATAATGACCAATCAAAATCATAGTAAAAAAATATAAATATTTATATAAATATAATATGAATGGGTTTTTCCTTGATTGTCCCTCTTGTTTGAGGTTGTTCTCCAAATATCCAAGTTTTAAAATTAATTCTCTTAAGAGGCCTGCACACATGCAAAAACTAATAATTTTTAAATCATTCTAACTCAACCAATTACGAAAAAGGAGAAAAGATATAATATATATATGAGAGAGAGAGAAAACGGCTTTTCAACTGAGACACTCGAGTTTCAACAAGAGATTGATTGTTCTAATCATAATGAGCAAGATCATGAGAAGACGTCATTAACGTTTTTATTTAAACTCTGAAATTGAAGCTTGGAACAAAGAGAATGTCATTTATAGAAAAGAAAAATTATCATTCTGAAGTTTATAACATCTTTTCAAAAATGAATTTGTTACAATTGCATGTATGTTTTGTCACTAATTCTTGTTAAGAAATATAGGGTTGTTTATTAAGGGTAGAATAGTCCTTTTATTTCTCTGCCTTTTTCAGCTTCCTTTCTTTAGCCTATATATAGTCTCTTTGTATTTAGGTTAAATACTCTTTTTTAGTATTTGATTGTATTAGAGAGCATCAATGAAACCCTAGCCTCCTCTTTTCTTATTTTTTGTGTTTCTCTTTATTTTATTGGATTGTTTAACATGGTATCAGAGCTAAATTTCATGGGAGGAAGTTTAATCTCAAACACAGCTTTCGGGAGAAAATTGACAGTACAATTTTGAGAGGGTGTTCGTACAGTTTCTGCAATCTGGTATCTCGCATCACAATCTGGTATTTCGTTTTTCTTTCTTTTGCGTTCTGGTTTTCTTTGTTTCTTTATTATGGCGGGTGAAAGAGACGATTCGCTTCAGTCTGTGAGTGTGAGATTGGATGGAAAGAATTATTCGTATTGGAATTATGTAATGAAAAATTTTCTTAAGGGTAAAAAGATGTGGGGATATGTTAGTGGAACTTCTGTGAAACCCAAGAATACTGATGAGGGTTATGAAACTTTGATAAATGCCTGGGAAGCAAACAATGCGAAAATTATTACTTGGATTAACAATTCTGTTGAACATTCCATAGGTACACAGTTGGCGAAGTATGAGATAGCAAAGGAGGTTTGGGATCATCTACAGAGGTTATTCACTCAATCAAATTTTGCAAAGCAATATCAATTAGAGAATGACATACGAGCTCTTCAGCAGAAGAATATGAGTATTCAGGAGTTTTATTCTGCTATGACAGATCTTTGGGATCAATTGGCTCTTACAGAATCGACAGAATTAAAGGCATGTGGTGCCTATATTGATCGTAGAGAGCAGCAACGGTTGGTACAGTTTTTAACGACACTTCGCAGTGATTTTGAAGGACTTAGAGGTTCAATTTTGCATCGTTCTTCACTTCCTTCTGTTGACTCAGTTGTCAGTGAGTTATTGGCTGAAGAAATACATCTTAAGTCTCATTCTGAAAAGGGAATTCTTTCTACTTCTAATCCTTCTGTGTTAGTAGTACCTTCTAAGCCACCCTCTAATAATCAGAATAAGCCTTATACAAGAGTTGCCTTTGACGAGTGCAGTTTCTGTAAGCAAAAAGGCCATTGGAAGGCTCAATGTCCTAAGTTGAGACAACAGAATCAATCACAGCAGCAATCTCAAGCTTGGAAGCCTGGCAACCAGTCACAATCTAATGCTTATAGACCACTTCAGGGTTACAAACCACCACAGTCTAATACTGCAGCAGTAGTTTCATCAGGTCCTTTCATCGATCCTAGTACTCTGGCTGAGCAATTTCAGAAGTTTCTCTCCTCACAGCCACAAGCTATGTCTGCTTCTTCTTACGTAGGTCAGTTGTCTCACAGTTCTTCAGGTGTGTCATCTTCTATATGGGTCTTGGATTCTAGAGCTTCACATCACATGTCTCCAGATTCTTCGTCTTTTGCTTCTGTATCTCCTTCGTCTTCTATTCCTGTCATGACTGCTGATGGCACTCCTATGCCTTTAACAGGTGTTGGCTCTGTTGTCACGCCTCACTTGTCTCTCCCTAATGTTTATCATATTCCGAAACTCACATTAAATCTTGCTTCTGTTGGTCAATTATGTGATTCTGGTAATTTAGTCACATTTTCATCTTCTTCTTGTTATGTGCAGGATCTGCAGTCTCAGAAGCTGATTGGGACAGGCCGTAGGAAGGGGGGACTATATATTTTGGATGAGTTAAAAGTGTTAGTTGCTGCTGCTACTAGTGTTGATTTGTCTTCTTTTCACTTGAGTTCTTCTTCTTCTAGTTTTTATTTATGGCATTCTCGTCTTGGTCATGTTTCGTCCTCTCGTTTGAGATTTTTGGCATCTACAGGGGTTTTAGGAAATTTGCAAACTCATGATATTTCTGATTGTAGTGGATGTAAACTGGCAAAATTTTCAAGCTTACCTTTTAATCGAAGTATTTCTGTTTCTTCTTCTCCATTTGATTTGAGTCATTCTGATGTATGGGGACCTTCTCCTGTTGCCACAAAAGGAGGGTCTCGATATTATGTTTCTTTTATTGATGATCATACTCGTTATTGTTGGGTTTATTTAATGAAACATCGTTCTGAATTCTTTGAGATATATACAGCCTTTCGAGCTCTTGTCAAAACTCAACATTCTGCTGTTATAAAATGTTTTAGGTGTGATTTGGGTGGGGAATACACTTCTCATAAATTTTGTGAGCTGCTTGCCTTAGATGGAACTATTCACCAAACTTCGTGTACAGATACTCCTGAACAAAATGGTGTTGTTGAAAGAAAACATAAGCATATTGTTGAAACAGCTCGTTCTCTCTTGTTATCTGCCTCAGTTCCTAGTGTGTTTTGGGGTGAAGCTGTTCTTACTGCTGTAAGTTTGATTAATACAATTCCATCTTCTCATATTTCAGGTCTGTCTCCTTTCGAAAAGTTGTATGGGTATGCTCCTGATTATTCTTTCTTTAGAGTTTTTGGTTGTACTTGTTTCGTTCTTCGTCCTCATGTAGAACGCAGCAAGTTGTCCTCTCGATCTGTTATTTGTGTCTTTCTTGGTTATGGTGAAGGTAAAAATGGGTATCGTTGTTTTGATCCAATTACTCAGAAACTTTATGTGTCTCGTCATGTTGTTTTTCTCGAACATATACCTTTCTTTCTATTCCATCCACCACTCATGCTTTGACTAGATCTGATCTTGTTCGTATAGATCCTTTTTCTGAGGATTCTGATAGTTTGTCATCTTAGGTTCCTAGTACTTCAAATACCCCTTCTCATGTTCTTCCCCCGTTACCTTTACATTATACTCGACGGATTCGTACTGATCATTCTGCAGGTACTGACACTTTGCTCTCCGGCACACCTGAAGCTCCCTCTTCTCCTATGGTCCATCAAGCTCCGTCTGAGATTGTGGATCCACCTCTACGTCAATCCATACGCATTCGTAAGTCCACAAAGTTACCAGATTTGCTTATTCTTGTTATTCTTCATCTTTTACTTCCTTTTTAGCTTCTATTCATTGTCTCTCTGAGCCCTCTTCCTATAAAGAGGCAATTCTTGATCCTCTTTAGTAGCAAGCTATGGATGAGGAACTTTCTACTTTGCATAAGACAGGTACTTGGGATTTGGTTTCTCTACCTCCTGGTAAGAGTGTTGTTGGTTGTCGTTGGGTGTATAAGATCAAGACTAATTCTGATGGATCTATTGAGCGATACAAAGCTAGATTAGTTGCAAAAGGGTACTCTCAACAGTATGGTATGGATTATGAGGAGACATTTGCTCCTGTTGCGAAAATGACTACTATTCGTACTCTTATTGCAGTAGCTTCGGTTCGTCAGTGGCATATCTCTCAACTTGATGTTAAAAATGCCTTCTTGAATGGAGATCTTCAAGAAGAAGTTATATGGTGCCCCCTTCTGGTGTTTCACATGATTCGGGGTATATTTGCAAGCTTAAGAAAGCGTTATATGGTCTCAACAAGCACCTCGTGCTTGGTTTGAGAAATTTTCTGTTGTGATCTCTTCCCTTGGATTTGCTTCTAGTAGTCATGATTTTGCTCTCTTTGTTAAGTGTACTGATGCAGGTTGTATCATTCTTTCCTTATATGTTGATAACATGATTATTACTGGTGATGATATTGATGGTATTTCAGTTTGAAGACAGAGTTAGCTAGACAGTTTGAAATGAAGGATTTGGGTTCCCTACGATAGTTCTTGGGTATTGATGGTAGCATACTCACCCAGAGGTTATCTTCTTTCTCAGTCGAAATATGTTGCAGATATTCTTGAGCGGGCTAGACTTACTGATAATAAGACTGTTGATACTCCCATTGAGGTTAACGCAAAGTATTCTTCGTCTGATGGTATATCTTTGTCAGATCCTACTTTATACCGTACTATTGTTGGGAGCTTGGTATATCTCACTATAACTCGTCCAGATATTGCATATGCTGTTCATGTTGTTAGTCAGTTTGTTGCTTCTCCTACTACAGTTCATTGGGCAGCTGTTCTTCGTATTTTGCGATATCTTCGGGGTACAGTCTTTCAGAGTCTTTTACTTCCATCCACCTCTTCCTTGGAGCTGCGTGCATACTCTGATGCTGATCATGGCAGTGATCCTACAGATCGCAAGTCTGTTACTGGTTTCTGTATCTTTTTGGGTGATTCTCTTATTTCTTGAAAGAGCAAGAAACAATCTATTGTTTCTCAATCTTCAACCGAAGCTGAATATCGTGCTATGGCATCTACTACCAACGAGATTCTTTGGTTACGTTGGTTACTTGCAAACATGGGGGTTTCTCTTTCTCATCTCACTCCTATGTATTGTGACAACCAGAGTTCTATTCAGATTGCTCACAACTCGGTTTTTCATGAACGAACCAAGCACATTGAGATCGATTGTCACCTTACTCGTCATCATCTCAAGCATGGCACCATTACTTTGCCTTTTGTTCCTTCTTCTTTGCAGATTGCAGATTTCTTTACCAAGTCGCATTCTATTTCCCGTTTTCGTTTTCTAGTTGGCAAACTCTCGATGCTTGTAACTGCCGCATCGTGAGTTTGAGGGGGGATGTTAAGAAATATAGGGTTGTTTATTAAGGGTAGAATAGTCCTTTATTTCCCTGCCTTTTTCAGCTTCCTTTCTTTAGCCTATATAGTCTCTTTGTATTTAGGTTAAATACTCTTTTTAGTATTTGATTGTATTAGAGAGCATCAATGAAACTCTAGCCTCCTCTTTTCTTATTTTTGTGTTTCTCTTTATTTTATTGGAATGTTTAACAATTCTCATGTGTTGTCTTTCCATTTTTAATGGTTTACGATATACGGTCAGTATCAACAATTGAGTTGAAATAGGTCGATTCTTCTTTTCCATACAGGTCGCGTTCGGAGGTTAAAGATGATAGGTTGTTACATGTAGTGTCACTCAAAGGAAGTTGAGAGTTCCCATCCCGTGGAAATGAACCTAAACCCGTCCTATTGAGGAACATGCCTTGCGAACTATGGCGTGGGTGTTTAAAATTTTATTTTTTGCTGATGTGGCACCTTGATATTAGCTCTTTATAAAAATAAAAATAAAAAATACTTCTTGGCATAGAAAACCAAACTGTGGGCTAATGATATGTCACTACTCACTAAGACGTAGGGGTGTCAATTGGCCGGATTGGGCTTGTGATTCTTTTTAAGTTTTAATAAGCCCGGTCATTTATAAGAGGTTTTTGTAGCATGAATTCAATCCATTGAGACCGTCAATAAAATCAAAATCGTATGTATTAGTCAAATAGCTTCCTAGCTATAATTAGAAATATTGGAATAAGACGTATAACTCCTTAATCACATAATGGGGTTTGAGAAGGTTATTACTTTATAGTACCATACAGAAAAGGGAAAAGAAAACAAACCACGGATATGATAAGGAAGAAAAAAATACTTTATATATAGAGAAAGAGCAATGCTAAGCATACTTTTATAATCCCTATTTTCACCTTTTTAAAAATGAAACAAAGAAATTAGTAGGGCACATTAAAAAAAAAATTGTTTTATTACCTAAAAAGAGTGAGAGATTATACTTAGTAGCACATGGACCGACGTAAGGCATAACCAAACACATCTCACCAAGAGCCTAACTTAAGATGAGAGGGAGGAGCCTGGGTAGTAGCACCAACCGTCCAAGTATTCGTGAGTACTTTTTTTTTTTTTTGATAAACGTGGATAACCTAACCTTAAAGACTCAAACTAGTTTTACTTGTTGCATAGGGAATACCCCCACCCCATACAACCGATATTGAAGGAAACCTAGGAATCCACCTCGAGACCTAAGGTTTTACAGTAAATCCTTCGGCCACTGAGCTACACCCCCGCGTTCAAGTATTCATGAGTTGAAAGAACATTTTCCTCGATATTCTCCCAAAACATTATATATGCTCTTAAAAGAAAAAATTACAAAAAAGTAAAGTAGAATTTTCTTTTTAAAGAGTGCTAAAGTGAAAGGTCAAAGAGGAGGGTCCTTCCTTATCAGAATTACTGGGAAGGGGGATGCTAGTCCTAATTTTACTTTCTATGGGACCAACATATGTGCTTTTTATGGCTCCCCTAAAACATCAAACATTCAACACCTATCATTTCTTAGTTATGGTGGGGAAAGTTACGACACTTGTTCATCCCTAAAAATAAAAAAAAATAGGCTAACATTTTCTTATTAGAAAAGCAATAGTCCTCTCATCAGCCTGAAAAGGGAGTCATTCTTCCTCACCCTCACACGCCCCTTTGAACTAGTTAATAAGTTTTAACCAAGTGGTTAATTTTTTTATAAAAAATCTTAAAAACTAAGGTTAGATGCTTTAAACTTAAGAATCAGTAGTTTTTTTTTTTGTCTTGAATCTTAACCACAGTTAAAAAGAGTAAAAAAGGACACGTAGCACAAAAGGGGGGCAAGATGGTAAATTCCACCCTCAGCCAGACGAGGGATTTTTTCCTTATTGGAAATCCTGAATAAAGTTAAGGGTATTTCTGTCACATTGGTAAACTTTCAAAACAACCAATGAGTGGTGAAGCGAGCCAGCCTCGACCACATCAAAAAGAAGTACCAAGTATCCTCCGAAATCTGCTCTCACTCCCAAATGCAGAAATGGCAGAAAGAATGCCTCTGTAATCTGTAACCGAATATCTCAGAAACTCTATTTATATCGAATTCCCAGTTCCTCTCCTTCTCTGTATCAGACTACGGGAGCTTCTAGCCATGGCTTCTCCTCGACTCGTATCTCTCTTTCTTCTCTCTTTCCTCTTCTTCTTCAGCTCTTCTTCTGCTTCTCAGAAAGTCTCGCTTGCTCTGTACTACGAAACCCTATGTCCTTACTGCTCAATTTCATTGTTAATCTTCTGGAAAGGTCTTCGAGAGGGGACTCATCACCATCGTTGATCTCAAGCTCGTTCCTTCTGGAAACGCCGTGATCGGATCCAACACCACCATTACTTGCCAGGTATAGTTCATCTTCTTTCTTTTTGGTTACTTTTACTTCTTCTATTTTCCAACTTTAATTTCTAAAATACCCTTTAAATCACACGTATGGCGTTATTGCTAAATGCTGTAGAAGACCGAAAACGAAGTCCACCCATGTGTGTGTGTTTACTGTTTACCCCATATGCATGTGTATGTATATCCTTCCGCGGTTCCGCCTTGTCACCAAAAAAAAAAAAGTCCACCCATGTAGTAGGACTCCTCCCTTTGGTTAATAAATAAGGAAATGTAAGAAAAGGAAAATAATAATGTGTTTTGAATTTGGTTAGAAAACAAAAAAAAAGTTTAGGGGCCTTTTGGATACATTTCTATTTTTTTGTTTTTATTTTTTATTTTAAAAAAATAAAAACGATTTTTTGTTTTCAATTTTCTTTTTAAGTAAGAAACATGTTTGGTATTACTAACAGTTACTTATTTTTAAAAAGAATAACAAAAAAACATGTTTGATAAATATAATTAAATAATTTCAATTCATGATAGTGGTAGTGATGAGTGATGGCAGTGGGTGTTGTATGGTGATGGTGGTGGTTGAATTATGGTGGTGGGTGGTGAGTATTGATGTAGTGGTGGTGGTGGTGGTGGGGTGGTGGATGGTGATGGTGGTAGTTGTATTGTGATGGTGGATGGTGATGGCAGTGGAGGTGGTGGTGGGTGATGAGTATTGGTGGTATGGTGGTGGTGGTGGTAGCATTATGGTGGTGGTAATATTGTGGTGGTGGGTAACGGTGGAGGTAAAAGTGGGTGGTGGTGGTGATGATAAGTCGCTGGCTTTTTTTGGATGAAGATTTTTTAATGCACTACTCACACACAGTACTTCAAGCTTTTTTCTTAAATAAAAAGTATTTCCAAAAATATCATAACAATTAGGCTGTTGTACTTTTTTCATTTTTTATTGACAATTAAAAATATACATGGACTGTTGTGGCTAACAATTTTCGTGTCATTTCATGATTTGTGGAAAATTACCACGGCTTTAGTAAAGTACAAAGGCCCGTGATAGCACGGGAGCCAACCAAAAAAACAGGAATGACGAAACAAATTCAATGCCTAATTGAAGACCCGTGCATTGCGGCCAAACAAAAATAAGAATGACCAAAACTTAATGGGCAATATTAGCTAAACTTTCTTTCAAACATTTCTTTATAAGCTATTATTGTCTTTCATTGAGAGGGAGATTCGTATTTTCCATTAATATAGTCTCCGATCAAAAAGAGAGTTCTAGCATTATCAAAATTAATTCAATGCTTCATATATATAATATATATTTGAGAGAGAAGAGTAATAAGGAGTTATGGTATGAGAGAGAATTTAGAGAGTGATTAATGAGGTGCTGGTGGACCCATTACTTGTGAAAAGTGAGGATGTGTGGCTGGTTAGAAAAAGAAAAGAAAAGTGGGGAGGTGGGTTTATTAGAAAGAAAAATGAGGTTGGTCGTTAGAAAAAGAAAAGTAGGGAGGTGGGTTTATTAGAAAGAAAAAAGTGACCATGTTCTGTAATGTGAAATTTATTATTTTCACTTTTCTTTTTATTCATTTGTTTTTTTAATAAGAAGATTGTAAGTATCCAATTTTTACATCCTTATTAATCATAATTAAGTTATTTAAAAGTGAGGGAGGTGGTTATTAGAAAGAAAAAAGTGACGACGTACTCATTTTGTAATGTGAAATTTATCATGTCTATTTTCCTTCTTATTCATTTGTTTTTTTCAATAAGAAGATTATAAGTTCCTAATTTTTACATCCCATTAATTATAGTTAGGTTTGTGAGCATAGGATTTTTCTACCTACTTCCACGTTCTAAGGTTTGACTAAGAGTCGTCACCTATTCATTTTAAGGGATAAGTCTCGGATTGATTTGGATAAGGCAAATGGTCTATCAGAGTTAGGGTAAGCGGTTTGATTAAGTCCTGCGGAAGGTGTTAGGCACCCCAAGACCCCCATTTTACAATGGTTACCTACTCCTTAAAATTAAGCAAATTTAATCTCAAAATTTAACTAAAATGTCTAGTATTTAATCAAATACTAATCTAAGAAAATGAAAAAGCTAAATAGCTAAGGTCGAACCCGAATAGGGTTGCCTACGTACTCACAAGGTGAGATCAGACCGAGCGTAGTTCTGATACGTGTGCCCGTGCCAAGGCCATGGGGTGTGTCTGTGTGTGCATAGGGTGGTCAAAGGTCTAGCCCGGAGGCTAGGGTTTAACTGACCGGGTTGGTCAAGTGCAAGGTCAAATCGAATCGCGGTTAGGAGGAAGTTAACTGTGATCAGAGGGTCTAACCACAGTTAAGAAAGTCAAAAAGTCTATTTTTGATTTTTTTTTTATATTTTTCTGATTTTTTGGTATTTTTAGGGATTATTCCAAGGATTAAGAGACTTAACCATGATTAAAACTAACCACGGTTAGGGGATTAAGTCCGGGAGCAAAACCAAGCTAACCATGATTACATCCATTTTATCATGATTAAGAAAAAGGCCTAAGGTGGCCTAAGTCAGATTGAGGGGCTTTTTATATATATATATATATATATTTGAGATTTTTGCACATTTTTTGTTTTTTTGTTTTTGTTTTTTTGTTTTTATATGTCTAAGCCTGAGTAAAGATTATTTTCAAAACAAAACATAAGGTGACACTACTGTACCAAAAGCCCATTAGCCTATGATAAGAAATGGTTTAATGGGCTTTGGTCCAGTAGTGGAACCGAATGAATCATACCTACAACAGGGCCGCAATCTCGAGCTGATTACAAAAGGAAAAGGGGTCACTGGTGTCCAGGCCTGGTCCAAGGAGAAACAAGACATGGGCTGAGCCAAGGCCTATTGATATGACCAAAACCAAAGTAGGGGCTCAAGGGACACAGGCCCTCTATCAAAATCGCACACAGGGAAAGGGGGGGACTGACGTCTAGATACTGGCCTAAGAAGAAAGGCTTATGCACTGGACCAAGGCCTATTAAATCATGATGAAAAATAGCTTAGTAGGCTTTGACCCAGTAGCAAAACTCAATCCAATTAAGTGGGGTTCAAAGCCTTGTCTCCAAAGAGAGAATCACGCATAGAGGGGAGGAGGATACTGGTGTCCAGGTACTAGCTCAAAGAGAACCAGTCCCTGTTTTCTAAAATCATCTCATCTTCACCATCTTCATCATCAGACCATCATAAACAAAGGCAAAAAGAAAAAAAAAAACAAAAAACAAAAAACAACAACAACAAAGGAACTTACCTGTGAGGGTTGTGCTTGCCGGCGACCAAGATGCTGGTTACCTCGAGCGTGCAGGTGGAGATGGTGATACTATTGTTTCAGTTGGAGAAGAAAAAAAAAAAACTCTCTCACTCTCAGTCACTCTCTCTCCGACCCAACAAGGGTTTACAATCGAATTCACAGAATAATAGAACAAAAAGAACCCAGTGAAACTGAGATTCCTGGTGTGGCGGTGGTGGCCGGGAAAACTATTGAAGGCCGGCTAGAGCTGCTGACCGAATGGGGTGGCTGGGTCAATTGGGCCGTGCAGTGACGATGGGGCTGCTGGCCGGGCCTTGCAAATCTGTCGCCGAGTGGTGATGCTGTCGGATTGAGGTTAAAGGTGATGGAGGATTGGTTTTACGGATCATTGGGAGTTATATAGGGGTTTTCTGTTAAAACCTTCCAGCAGTTTTGATGGGGGTATCTGCTCCTGAACCGAAATGCTAAAGGACCAGGGGTTTTGTTTTTGGAATTCAACAGGGGTTTGAGGTCCGAGCTATGGATGGTTTGTGGCCACTCAGATGGATACATGAATTTTTTTTTCCTTGCTCTACTAGTGTCTCCTCTTGCTGTCCAAACGTGGTTCAGGAACGGCTAACCAGTGTGAAGGCAAAGAAGAAGAGTAGTGGTAGTGGTCTGACTACCGGCGAGGTGCATGTGGCGTCAACTGGAGCTGGCCAAGTGGGTGGATAGCCCGAGAGAGAGAGAGAGAGAGGTGAGCTCCCAAAGTGAGGCTTAGGCCTTCTTCTTGCTACCGAATAAGAAGAAGAAACTTGAGAGAGGAGGTA
Organism: Tetracentron sinense; assembly: GCA_015143295.1. Lineage (NCBI taxonomy): Eukaryota > Viridiplantae > Streptophyta > Magnoliopsida > Trochodendrales > Trochodendraceae > Tetracentron > Tetracentron sinense. The sequence continues at coordinate 221,405 of JABCRI010000645.1, read as the reverse complement.
AGGTGTGGCTGAATCTGGATAGCGTGTCACTATGGGGTTTTTGGCCTCAAGAGTTCATGGGGGAGGTGGTGCTTTTATAGGAATGAAGGAAGGCTTGAGGGGTATTTTTAGTCATATGCTAGGCGTGGGGACACACCCAAAAATGCCAGGGGGAGCAGGGGCAGCAGCCTGAGGATGGAGGACGCCTGCTGGTGTACGCTTGATTTGGAGAAGAAGATGAATAGTGCCAAACCGATTTTGAATTTTTTTTTTATTGGTTGTTTTTTGGGTTTCTACTCTAGGGCCCAACCCCCACATGTGTGGGCCAACGCATGTTGGCCTTGCCACATGGGGTTGGTGCCCAATATTTCTAAACTTTTTTTATTTTAATTAAATTTTTTTTTAGGTGGGTCCCACCCTAAAACCCTAAAAGGACATGGGCCTTGTTTCTTCTCTTTTTTTCTTTTTTTTTTAAAATTGGAATGCTAAATGGGCCTAGAGCCTAAAAGGGTTTCTAGTTTAGGGTATGCCTAGGGTTAGACCTAGGGTTAAGCCAAGTTAACCATGATTAAGTCAATTAACCCTAGTTAAAAAGTGGTGTAAAAATGGGGTGCTGATAGCTGCCCCTCTTTGTCGGAGAATGCCGAGTTGGCAATTGAACGACAAAGAGTGAAATCAACCAATTTTTACACCAGGAAAGCAATGTTGATGAAAGCAAGCATGATAAATGAAGGGAGTGAACTCACATATGCTCCAACAGAGATGAGGTGAAGGTTGGTCACACGACCACTTTACCGGAGATAGAAACAAAGCAATGATGGGTGCAGGATTAGCGCCACTAGAGGCTGTAACTGACAGCCGATTACACGACCTTGTCCGTATACTCCTTGATTAATGAGCTAAACGAACAAAAAGGAAATGAAGGGTGCGAGACTAACATCACTGGAGGCCGCAACTAGCATCCGGTCATACGACCGTGTCAGTATACTCCTTGATTAGTGAGGTAGCAGAGCAAATGAAGATGATGAGCAAGACTAACATCACTGGAGGACGCAACTGGCATCCAGTCACCTGACCGCGTCAGTATACTCCTTGATTAGTGAAGGGGATGCGAAATCGCAGACAATTGCCCGATTATCCGACAATGATAAATGGGGGTAAAGACAGCCGTCTGACTGCTTCACCTGAGGTGGGATGCAACGCTAAAGACAACCACCCGATTGCCTGTCAGGGTAGCAAGATAAAGAGGGTAAAGACAGTCATCCGACTACTTCACCTGGTAGCAAGCCAAGATAGTGTGGACAACTGCCCGATTGTCTCACTGAAGGGGGATGCAACACAGTGTAAACAATGGCCCCATTGCCTAACTATGTAGCAAGATAAAGAGGATAAAGACAGTCGTCCAACTGCTTTACCTGGTAGCAAGCCAAGATAGTGTAGACACCCGCCTGATTGCCTTACTGAAGGGGGGTGCAACGCAGTACAGGCAACGGCTCCATTGTCTGACTGGGTAGTAAGACAAAGAGGGTAAAAACAGTCGTCCGACTGTTTTACCTGGTAGCAAGCCAAGATATTGTAGACAACCGCTTGATTGCCTCACTGAAGGGAGTGCAACGCAGTAATGACAACGGCCCCATTGTCTGACTGGATAGCAAGATAAGGAGAGTAAAAACAGCCGCCCGACTGCTTCACCTGATAGCAAGCCAAGATAGTGTAGACAACCGCTCGATTGCCTCACTGAAAGGGGGTGCAACGCAGTACAGACAACGGCCCCATTGTCTGACTGGGTAGCAAGATAAGGAGGGTAAAGATAGCAGCCCAACTGCTTCACCTGGTAGCAAGCCAAGATAGTGTAGACAACCGCCCGATTCCCTCACTGAAAGGGGGTGCAACGCAGTACAGACAACGGCCCCATTGTCTGACTGGGTAGCAAGATAAGGAGGGTAAAGATAGCAGCCCAACTGCTTCACCTGGTAGCAAGCCAAGATAGTGTAGACAACCGCCCGATTCCCTCACTGAAGGGAGTTGCAACGCAGTACAGACAACGGCCCCATTGTCTGACTAGGTAGCAAGATAAGGAGGGTAAAGACAACCGCCCGACTGCTTCACCTGGTAGCAAGCCAAGATAGTGTAGACAACCGCCTGATTACCTCACTGAAGGGATGCAACACACTGCAGACAATGGCCCCATTGTCTGACTGGGTAGCAAGATAAGGAGGGTAAAGGACAGCCTCCCGACTGCTTTACCTGGTAGCAAGCCAATATAGTGTAGACAACTGCCCGATTGTCTCATTGAAGGGGAATGCAACACTATACAGACAACGGCCCATTGCCTGACTGGAAACAAGATAAAAAGGGTAAAGACAGCCGCCCGACTACTTCACCTGGAGAGATTGGAATAGGTTGCTAATAAGAATAAGCAAGAGTTCTAGAGAGTATGACAATGAGTTTGAAAATTCGGATGAATTGGATATAAGGGAGTGAGAGCCATACCCCGGAGCCATTGCACGAATCCTTGCCTCTCTATATATATCTGACCTGCTAAACTGGATTGCCACCAGCTCGGATGGTCCAATAGTTGGTACTTGCCCCCCGGGATGTACTGATATTTTTTTAAACATCTACGTCATCCATGATAGTTTACTGACTTTGCTTTGCCCTGGTTTCACTACTCTTGTTGCACCAACTGGAATGATCAGTCGACTTTGAGCTAATTCTACTGGGGGATGGACTTTGACTGATTATGAATATGAACGACTTGATAAAAGACTGATAGATTGACTGACAGGTGATGCAAACAACTTCAAAAATGCTGATGGATTGACTAATAGGTGATTTGACGGTAGACCGACGGTTGACCAGTAGACTGATTATAATGAAATTGATCATTTGACAATGTGCCTGAGATTGCCTGCAGTGGGAGACCTAACTAGGTTCTTTTGCCTTCAAGTAAAAAGATTTAGCTGTGGTTGACCACCTTTGGAGTAGATCTGTATTTCCTCCTAATTGATTGATGCCCAAGCTTGTATTAATTATACTTCCCTATTTTGCTCCCGATCTTTTCAGCTTTTCATCGGGGCTAGGTTGCACATTTTGATCTTTGTCCTTTTTTTTCCCCTGGACCTTTTTAGGTTTTTACCAGGACTGGGTTCACGTAATTTTTGCGCAATAATAGAATTGATGGTTCCTTACTATGCCCGTGAAATTTGAAATTTGATTCATCCCTTTTTTTTGCTCCTGGACCCTTTCGGGTTTTCACCAAGACTGGGTATACAAGCTTTGCATTTTCTCATCTGTTCTTTAACTTTTCTCTGATAATTCTCCAGTCTTCTCTCATCATCGCCTGTCGGAAAGTGAGGACGAATACTTTTAAATGTTTATGTTCAATTTCTTTCAAAGATCAAGGAGGACTTAATGTTTAGGACGAAACGTGGTTTGGCTAAAAACGAGGTAAAGCTCAAGATTTCTATTTCAGCAAGAGTAGGGCACCCTATGATGTCCGTTCAGTGTCGGGGTGGAACCAGCTTCTTCATCCTTTGTCTTTTAGTGAAGGTTTTCTCTGCTTTTAACCAAGTACTTCTCTTTTTTTTTGTTTCTTTGTTCTTTTGTTATTTTTTTTGTACATGGTTGCTTTGTATTGCGGGCATTTGCTGTGTTATGACCGAACCTGATTTCAGGCTGCCTACGTACCCAAATAGGGATCAGGTCATGACATAGTTCGGCTAAAAGCCACTCTGTTGTTGTTCTTTGCTGGTTGTTCCTCTTGCATTGTTCTTTTGACTTTCATGGGGTGCCCATGTGCGGGTTTTGAAAGAAAAGCCTATTAGGCTCAATGGTCTAACTAGCGGATACATATAGCATGGGTAAGCGAGGTGTTGTGAAGTTTATCAAAAGATGGCCTCCTATCCTTTCTCTGATTGGTTAAGATCATGTACAGTCATTACATCGTCCTCATTTCAGTTGGTTGGGATTTGACGGCTCAAAGAGGTCTTCGTTGCCCCTGTATTGTTCTTGCCTTAGTTTGTTCAATGTTGGAGGAGTACCTGTTGATTTGAACATTACGTCTTCCATTGAATGATCACTTTCCGTTATCAAATTGTCCCTTATGGGCATTAGAAATTAGTTCAGTTCCCAAATTAGGCATCTCTGAGCATAATAGACATTTGATTTAAAAAAATTATTTCATTGAATTGCACAAAAAGGGTGAACAGACTCGATGTAAGACAAACATGACTCAAAGGCCACTGGCCACTCGATTGACTCGGACTGGACGACAGGACTGACACGGGCTGTCAGGCTGACTGCAAGACATTGATAATGAAATGAAACAAAGACACGACAAACACAAAGTTTGCTCAAAATTCGACTGTAGGGGCTTCCGGCTGATGCGCCTTAGTTTCCTGGAGTAGTATGATTGGGGAGCGGGACCTGGGTGATGTCAGTATTCCCTGGTGCAAAGCAGATTGCTTCTGTCTCCAACTGGTCCTGGACAGCATGTCTTAAGTCGTAGCATCGTCTGTAGGATGCCCTGGCGATTGATGATATTCGCAGTGCTGCTCCGGCCTGTATCCCTTTGGAGGGTTAACTGGTGGAGGCTGGGGGTCCTTCAGTGTGATCAACTTCTTGCCCAACAGGAAAGGGAGAAGTGCCGATAGTGAGTACGGGATCGGTGTGAACGCCCGATTTTTCCTCTGTTCAAATGTCATCTGGTGGGAGAGGAGTTTTTCCTGGTTTTGCTGAGCTTGCTGAGGCTGCCGAGCCTGTTGGGCTTGTCGAGGTTGTTGGGGCAAGTTAGAGACCCGTATAGCTGCAACCATTTGTCCATCATTTTCTCTTCTTCTGTTATCCTTTCTCAGAGGTAAGGGAGCACAAGAAGAGGATGCAAATGCCCTAACGTCATCCATCGTTGCCTCAATCCGAGCGCCACATTTAGCGATTGTGCTAAAGTCGGAGATCGGTTGTGCAGTCAAGAGAGTCTTGAGTGGATGCTTGAGGGTACGGAGAAAGGTCGTCACTTGTTCCTCTTCCGGTAAAGGGGTGCTCATTTTTCCAAGCATTTCTCTCCACCGAACAGAATATTCAATGAAAGTCTCGTTATCCCTCTGGGACATCTTTTCCAAATCTACCCATTGTGGGACTAGATCGACGTTATAGGAGTACTTGGCCAAAAATGTCTCACAGAGACCCTCCCAAGTTCTGACTTTGTTCGGATCCATCTTAGTGAACCACTGCAAGGCTGCCCCTTTCAAGCTTTTCTGAAACAGTTGCACCAATAACTTGTCATCATGTTCCAACTGGAATAGTTCTCCACGGTAAACCCTTAAATGCATTTCGGGATAGCCTTTCCCATTATACTTCTCGAAGTCAGGTATCTTAAAATCCTGTGGCAGTTGAATCCTTGGGTGCATGCACTTGTCCCTGAAATCATTTGATTTACGGGTTCCCTAAGATGTCCTGACTAGCTCTTCTAACTTCTCAATTCTTTCTCTGTAGGCATCAAGGATCTGGACTGAGCTGGAAGATATATGAGCGGACCCGGTATGGGGTTCAGCACCAGCTCTGGCTTCCTCCTCCTCAAACTGGCCAATGATGGGAGGTGTGATGTGAGGTATAGGTTGTGGTTGAACAGGTGGAGGTGGTATGCCGAAAGTGAAGTCAGGTTGTGGTTGGACGGGTGGTGGAGGGATATTGAGGGTATGCAGTTGTGGAGGTTGAACAGGTAGTGGGGTGTTGATAACAGGAGGTGGGATATGGTTGGTGACATGTGGTGGATTAGCTTGTGATGGGCCTGGCACATCGGCCGGTCGAGAATTTGAGGAGGAGAGAGCATGGGTCATGGTCTGCATGAAGTCCTGTATGATGTTTTTCAGCTCTTCGATATTCTGGGCATTCTTGGCTATTCTGGTCTCAAGATCCAGGGCCTGCTGCTGCGATGTCGGGGTATCCAGATCAGTTTCATAGCCATCCAGCTGTTCCATACTGCAGTTGTTTGCTAGATGTGTGCTTACAGTGACTCAAGGTCTACTTCTAAAAATATGAAAGGGTATGGAGTAAGAGTCGGAATAGATATGAGTGGGGGAAGACTAGAAAGCATGCAAATGACCTAACAGAGTCTAACTGATGTAGGGACAACGCCCCTAGTCTAGAATTCAGAATTACATGCAAGAGAGAGGATTTTTTTATTATGATTTTTTTGATTTTTAATTATTTTTTTTCTTTTGATTTGCTTTGATTGGGTGTGTGACAAGGCACATGTGATCTGATAGGGCAAACGGACGGAGGAACGACATGCATTAACCCGAGTTGTTGGGAACCGTGGACCTATCAGGTCAAAGGTATAGGTGGGTCTGGTGAAGACCTATTTGCTTGGGATTTAAACCCCATGTGCTATGTCGGGAAGCAGGGTAGGGTATATTTTATTACAAGCACAGCAAAAGGCTCAGTACATGCCCCTGAGTGAGTGCTTATCCGGATAAAATGTCCCCGGGTAGTCAACCATGATTGAGGGGACAGGTATAGGGTATAAGCAGGTGAGGGTTTACAGTATCCCTCCATGTGGGCTTCTTATAGACTATACCATAACCTAGTCTATATGTATGCATGCAGGGGTAATACAAGGGTGTTCCTAAAAAGATAGGGGTCACTTAACACCGTATATGCGGCTCCCTTGAAAATGGACGATTGGTGTAAGCGAGAGCGTTCAGAATCCTTCCCTGAGGGTCATCACCCACCAGGCGTAATTTCGCGGACCTCCAAGACTGTTAAGCCACTGACACTGAGGATCATCATCCAGCAGCCGTTAGTGTAATAAGCCTGTTTACTGCGTTTAATGGGTCATTTATACTATAATGTCATGTATGATATGCACATTTACAAGAAAACACCCAAAAGATATAAAAAAATTAACATTCAGTTAAATACTTAGGTATTTCAATTAATTTTGAGATTACTTGGCTTAAGTTTAAGTTTCGGCTTGAACCTAGTCCCCAGCAGAGTCGCTAGAGCTGTGAGCATAGGATTTTTCTACCTACTTCCACGTTTTAAGGTTTGACTAAGAGTCGCCACCTATTCATTCTAAGGAATAAGTCCCAGATTGATTTGGATAAGGCAAATGGTCTATCAGAGTTAGGGTAAGCGGTTCGATTAAATCCTGGGGAAGGTGTTAGGGACCCCAAGACCTCCATTTTACAATGGTTATCTACTCCTTAAATTTAAGCCAAATTTAATTAAAATGCCTAAATATTTAATCAAATACTAATCTAAGAAAATGAAAAGCTAAATAGCTAGGGTCGAACCCGAATAGGGTTGCCTACGTACTCACAAGGTGAGATCAGACCGAGCGTAGTTCTGGCACGTGTGGTCGTGCCAAAGCTATGGGGTGTGTGTATGTGTGCATAGGGTGGTCAAAGGTCTAGCCCGGAGGCTAGGGTTTAATTGACCGGGTTGGTCAAGTGCAAGGTCAAAACGAATCGCGGTTAGGAAGGAGTTAACCGTGATCAGAGGGTCTAACCACAGTTAAGAAAGTCAAAAAGTCTATTTTTGATCTTTTTATATTTTTCTGATTTTTTGGTATTTTTGGGGATTATTCCAAGGATTAAGAGACTTAACCATGATTAAAACTAACCACGGTTAGGGGTTGAGTCTGGGAGCAAAACCAAGCTAACGATGATTACATCCATTTTACCATGATTAAGAAAAAGGCAAAAGGTGGCCTAAGTCAGATTGAGGGCTTTTTTTTTTCTCGACCAAGGCCTATTAAATCATGATGAAAAATAGCTTAGTAGGCTTTGACCCAGTAGCAAAACCCAATCCAATTAAGTGGGGTTCAAAGCCTTGTCTCCAAAAAGAGAATCACGCATAGAAGGGAGGAGGATACTGGTGTCCAGGTACTAGCTCAAAGAGAACCAGTCCCTGTTTTCTAAAATCATCTCATCTTCACCCTCTTCATCATCAGACCATCATAAACAAACGCAAAGAGAAAAAAAAAACAAAAAACAAAAAACAACAACAACAAAGGAACTTACCTGTGCGGGTTGTGCTTGTCGGCGACCAAGATGCTGGTTACCTCGAGCGTCCAGGTGGAGATGGTGATACTATTGTTTCAGTTGGAGAAGAAAAAAAAAACTCTCTCACTCTCAGTCACTCTCTCTCCGACCCAACAAAGGGTTTACAATCGAATTCACAGAATAATAGAACAAAAAGAACCCAGTGAAACTGAGATTCCTGGTGTGGCGGTGGTGGCTGGGAAAACTATTGAAGGCCGGCTAGAGCTGCTGGCCGAATGGGGTGGCTGGGTCAATTGGGCCGTGCAGTGACGACGGGGCTGCTGGCTGGGCCTTGCAAATCTGTCGCCGAGTGGTGATGCTGTCGGATTGAGGTTGAAGGTGATGGAGGATTGGTCTAACGGATCATTGGGAGTTATATAGGGGTTTTCTGTTAAAACCTTCCAGCAGTTTTGATGGGGTATCTGCTCCTGAATCGAAATGCTAAAGGACCAGGAGTTTGTTTTTGGAATTCAACAGGGGTTTGAGGTCCGAGCTATGGATGGTTTGTGGCCACTCATATGGATACATGAATTTTTTTTTCCTTGCTCTACTGGTGTCTCCTCTTGCTGTCCAAACGTGGTTCAGGAACGGCTAGCCAGTGTGAAGGCAAAGAAGAAGAGTAGTGGTAGTGGTCTGACTACCAGCGAGGTGCATGTGGCGTCAACTGGAGCTGGCCAAGTGGGTGGATAGCCCGAGAGAGAGAGAGAGAGAGGTGAGCTCCCAAAGTGAGGCTCAGGCCTTCTTCTTGCTACCGAATAAAAAGAAGAAACTTGAGAGAGGAGGTAAGGTGTGGCTGAATCTGGATAGCGTGTCACAGTGGGGTTTTTGGCCTCAAGAGTTCATGGGGAAGGTGGTGCTTTTATAGGAATGAAGGAAGGCTTGAGGGGTATTTTTAGTCATATGCTATGCGTGGGGGACACACCCGAAAATGCCAGGGGGAGCAGGGGCAGCAGCCTGAGGGTGGAGGACGCCTGCTGGTGTACGCTTGATTTGGAGAAGAAGATGAATAGTGCCAAACCGATTTTGAATTTTTTTTTTATTGGTTGTTTTTTGGGTTTCTACTCTAGGGCCCAACCCCCATATGTGTGGGCCAACGCATGTTGGCCTTGCCACATGGGGTTGGTGCCCACCCTAAAACCCTAAAAGGCCATGGGCCTTGTTTCTTCTCTTTTTTTTCTTTTTTTTTTTTAATTGGAATGCTAAATGGGCCTAGAGCCTAAAGGGGTTTCTAGTTTAGGGTATGCATAGGGGTAGGCCTAGGGTTAGACCTAGGGTTAAGCCAAGTTAACCATGGTTAAGTCAATTAACCCTAGTTCAAAAGTGGTGTAAAAATGGGGTGCTGACAAGGTTTTTTAACCATTGGTTAATCCCAGTTAAACCTTATGTCAATCCTGAGTCAACCCTAGGTTAATCGCAATTAAACCCAGGTCAACTACAATTAAACCCTATGTCAACCATGAATTAAACTCTAGGCAAACCCTAGTCAAACCATAGGTAAACCCTAAGTCAACCATAGATCTAACCCTAGTTATACCTTAGGTCAACCTTAATTAAACCCTAGATGAACCCTATCTAACTCTAGCCTAGCCCCAGTCTAATCCTAAACCCTACAACCTAGGACATGGGCCCAAAGCCCATGCAATACCTACCCAAGGCCCCTAGGACCTAAACCCGTAGATAAACAGTTTCTGGGCCCATACAGGGCCCACAGACCCTAGCCAAGCCCTAGGAGGGGGCACAGTCCCTCAAAAATTCAAAATCTCAGAATGTCGGTAGTCCATCTATCAACATTCCTTTTATGGTAAGATCTGTACCACGTACATGAGCATTTAACTCTGGGCAAGTCTTTTTCTGAAAAAATTCATAAATGACTGTAATTATTATACTGTCATTACCTTTGTTACCTTGAGAGGGAATGGTGGTACTGAAATTACCGTCATTCTTGTAGTTTGTGTTTTTCGCAAAACCTACTCCCCTCAGTGCATCAGGCACGCCTTCTAGCCACCCCTCTCCTTTCTGAGAACTCCGCTACATATTTCCCCCTGAGTCCCTAGACTCTCTCCTATAAAATCCAACCTAACTCAAGCTTGAGGGGGCATGCCAACTCTCCCTTGAGAAACCTCTGCGAAAATCCGAAGTATAAAGCACCCAGTGGGCACCTCCAGCTGCCCCCCATTGTCGTGCACCTCTCCCACCTTCACAACCACGAGCTCCACCACCGTAGCCGCTGCCGGAGACGAGTCAGGGTAGAGTTCTCCCCTACCCTTCTTTTGTTTTATATAATCATGTGAGCACCTGGTCCAAAGGACTTTGCTCATTTCTTTCTGTTGTAAATTCAAGAGTAGGGGTTCCTCTTTGCCTTCCTCGTAGGCATGGGGACCCCCTCAAGGATAGAGAACTCGGGTGTATAGCTTCATCACTTAGGCAAACTCTCTCCTAACCTTCTGGGGAACCCTCAGTCCATGAGGTATCCCCTGGAAGCACAATGGTGTAGTGTCATGGGAGAAAATTCAAATTCTGAAAAAATCCAAAAATTGTGATAAACACAGTACCGCCATTTATGGGTTTTCCCATTGCAGTAGCTCTAGACCTTATTTGGTCGAACCCTGGTCTATTCCAGGACATGGTTTAGGTCCCTGAGACCTCCCTCCATCTTCTCTGATCCTTCTAGATTCCCCCGTTAGCTTAAACATGGTTAAAATCAATAAATTAGAAGTTACCCAAAATGTCGGTAAACAGTTTACCGTCATTCTAGACTTCTGGGCACAGTAACAAAAATGGTTACTGTGGACACAATCCAGACCAGGTCCTGGCCCAAGACTTGAGATAAGTCCCTTGAACACCCTCATGGGTCCAGGATCCTTTAGGCATCATCCCCAACCTTCACCATGGCTGCAAAGCCAGTGTTTTGGAAAACAGTGACAGTGGCGGTAGTTATTCTACCGCCAATTCTATTTTATGAAGAAATTAGATTGTCGGTAATTATTCTACCGCAAATTTCATTGTTTGTATAACAGTGGCCTTGCACATGGCTCAGACCAATAGGAGGTCAATCTAGGCTCTGCCGTGCTCATTGGGCTCATCTTAGACTCGGTCAGACCCGTAACTGAGTTAAATTTAACCCCGGTTAACTTTTAGCCATGGTTAGATCAATCTAACATTTGAAAAAATATGAAAAAAATTCCAAAAACATCTAAAAATATAAAAAGACAAAAAAAATGCAATCTTGGCCTACCAGGCCCATCTCTTGGCCTCCGGGCCCAACCCTTGGCCTCCGGACCCAATCCTTAGCTTTCGGGCTTGCCCTTGGCCTACCGGGCCCAACCTTAGTCTATCGGACTAATCCCTTATCCTTCAGGCTCAACCCTTGGCCTCCGGGCCCGATCCTTGGACTTCGGGCCCATCCCTTGGCCTCCGGACCCAATCCTTGGCCTCCGGGTCCAAATCCTCTAGACCATGCACTTGACCTCCCCGGTCAACCAACCCTATCTCCCGAGCTAGACCCCTAGCCACTCTAGTGCACACACATACTCCCCAAGCCTTGGCACAAGCTCATGTGTCAGAACTACGATTGGTCTGATCTCACTCCATGTGAGTATGTAGTCAACTCAATCCGGGTTCAACCATAGTTAGGATTTTTCCTTTATTTGATTAGTATAATCTAAAACTTTGGCATTTGAATAAAATTTGACATTAATTTGGCTTATATTTAAGGAGTAGGTAACCATTGTAAAATGGGGGTCCTAGGATGCCTAACACCTTCCATAAGACTTAATCGAACATCTTACCTAGACTCTCATATTGATCATAAGACTTTATCCATATCCGGAACTTATCCCTCAGAATTAATAAGTGATGACTCTTAATCTCTAAACACCAGTGAGTAAAATCCGTGCTCACAAAGATTAAAAAAAAAAAACTCTACTAATATAAGGGGGATTCCCCTATTCAAAACATTGATTGATATTTGTTTTAATTCCAACAATACCCTTTGATTTCTATTTATCTATTACTCTATTAATAAATGAGAATCCTCCCTTTAAATACATAGACTAGTTTTTTACTTCCTAAATTATCCTTATCATAATCATGTATTGAATGGGTGCTTAATTCTCATACTAACCCTTACTTATCTAAAGTAGATTTGAAATTATTTACGGTTATGTACTCTTTGATTGTGGTTAAGATTCACCCACCCCTAGGGTTCACCCACTTATCCTTGGTTTGTGGAAAAAAATTAACTTCAAGAGTTAGTAAATTTTAACCAAGGTTTAAAAAAGTTCATATTTTTTTCTAAAAACCAGCTAAGTGGGTGGAACCTTAGGGGTGGGTAGGGGTAGGTGAATCTTAACTGTTGTTAAAATTCACTAACTTATAGGGTTAAATTTTTTTTTCTACAAACCAAGGATAGGTGGGTGAACCCTAAGAGTGGGTGAACTTAACCGTAGTTAAGAGGTGTCAAAAGAGACATGGAAACCTCAAGGGCGTAACCGGACTCCAATTGTGGTTAAGATTCACCCACCCCTAAACCTCAAGGGTAGTATCGGATGGTGTAAACATGTCTGATCGGACTGATTTTTTTGACATGTATCTTCAATGGACCCAACTTATCATCCAACGATCAGATTCAAAAAATATATCACGTGTCATCTTTCTAGAGGGACTGCTCATTACAAGCTACAATAAGCATGACTCATTAGTACTTGTCCATATCTATACTATAATATAAAGAAATAAGACTTTTCTGCTCTCCAAAACCTAATCCCTCAAATCTTATAACTTCTATTTTAGAGATAACATGTGGATTTTCTCTTTAATCCCCGTCGTTCAGGTTTGACAACCACTATCTCATCCTAGAGCCCTCTCTATCTCCACTATTGTAGAGTCCTCTCTTATCTCCAACTCTTGTAGGTTTGGGATCCACTATCTCATCTTAGGGACCTCTCTATCTCTACTATTGTAGAGTTCTCTTATCTCCAACTCTTGGGTGTATTAATTTAAGTTTAATACTAAGAAATTTATGATATTTTATTAAATGTTATTAAAATAATAATAAATTATTATTATAAAGTCAGTTAATTTTACAAATAATAATGTTTATCATTTAAAAAATTATATTATTAAAAATAAAATTTATTAAACATTATTAAAATATATTACTTAATATTTAAATAAATAATATTATTTAAATATTCTTAAATTATTGCATGTGCATCGCACGAGGTCTCTGCTAGTATATATATATATATATATAAAAAGGTGAAGCTCCCCTACAGTCTTGTAATTATTAAGACTAGCGGGTGGCACGCACGATGCACTTGAGAGCGAGGGGAAGGAGTTAACGACACCCGATTGAACTCGCTAGTGGCACGTGCAATGCACGTGAGAGCGAGGGGAAGGAGGTTAACCACAGTTAATAGGAATTAAAAGGAGAACGTGTTAACCCACGGGTGTGATTGAACTCTCCCGAAGGTCAATCGCGATTGGCTATGATTCAAAATAGATAGATGGCAAGGGGTAGTTTAGAAATTAAAGTAAAACATTAAATCAAAGGTAAGGGAAGTTTGGGAATTAAAGTAAAACATTAAATCAATGTTTTGTTTCTATATAAGGGTAATTTAGGAATTTCAGAAAAATCATCCACGCTTGCCTCTCGCATTACAATAGCAAAGATAGGTAGTAACTGTTTTACAAACAAAATTCTCCATAATTACACGACCTGCACCATCCACACTTAAAAAAGGGGAGTTCCCCTCAAAAGGTGTTGAAGCCTAGCTCTGCCTCATATTTAAGCTATAAAAAAATAAAAATTGCCCACTGTTCCATATTTCACACTCCTTTTGGGGACAAAAAGTTAAATTAATTGTGGTGGCGCTCAGCAGCCACAACTGACTATCGCAATTTTTTTTTCCTCCTACCTAGAAAAGGAGAAGGTGTAACACGCCTGGGTTTGTCCCAGTAGTGTATCTCCCTTTGGGGCGGAGTGACACGTGTTTGAGTCATGGTGTGACCGTTGAGCGCCCACCCAAGTTTAACCCCCCCTTTGTCCCCTGACATAGATAGATAAGTGATATAGCTAATTAGCTAAAAGAATATAAAAAAAATTGTAAAAGGTAAGACCGTGAGAGTGGGGATAAGAGCATTCTTAACAGTCTCATCAAATTTTACTCACCAAAATAGCCAAAACTCACAAAAAGTCATGTTGGTGAGCCACTTTTTTAAAACACTCCCAGTAGGCTCACCAAAATAGCCAAAACTCTCATTATTTTATCATTTGTGTCACTTCCACAAAAAAAAGGGAGAGAGAAACCTTTATTTTATTTGTGTGGGCCCACAAAGGAGGGAAAGAGAGATTTTTAACTTTGCTGAGTATTCAGTGACTCACCAAAGTTGGTGAGTACTGTACACTCACCAAACCGAAAACATCAAATTCGCGAGACTGTTGGGGGTGTTATTTAGCACTTTTTAGCTATCTGTCACCAAAATGACCTAGGCTGCTAGGAATGCTCTAACATTTCAGAAACATTAAATTATTATTTACAATTTTTGACAAAAATATTAATATTTTAACAGCTTGATTTCTACAGCATGGCCCATATGAATGCTTACTAAATACTGTGGAAGCCTGTGCAATCAATGTCTGGCCTGATTTGGTGAGACCCCATTTTAATTTCTTTAATTTACTTTTGGTTTGTACCATGTGTAGATTACATAAAAAGATGATGGGTTTTTTCCACATGATCTTGAACTTCATTTCTAAGACATGAAATTCAAATTCTGGTGCAGAATAAGCATTTCACTTTCATCCATTGCGTCGAAGGTTTAGTCCTAGAGGCCAAGCAGATCAAGTGGGAATCTTGTTTCAAAAAGTGAGGTTGGATTCAAAACCCATTGCAGACTGCTACAATAGCGGATATGGGAAAAAGGTTGTTTCCTCTACTTACTGCATTCCATACTTGTATGGATCGTTTATTTCATTGAATTTGTGATTTAATGGTGTCAAATGGGCCGGGCTTGGGCTTTTATTTTGTGATTTTTGAATAGGCTTGGCATGAGTCTGGCCTCTTTACAAAGAAGTTATTTCTATTTTCTTTCCTGGTTGGTTTAAAAATGGATTTTTTTGAACTTTTTATGCAGCTTGAACTACAATATGCAGCAGAAACCAGTGCCCTTCACCCTCCTCATACATATGTACCTTGGGTGGTTGTGGATGAAAAGCCACTCTATGAGGTAGTCCCATATTTGAATTCTATATGTGAAAATTATGAATATTCTTCATTAAGGGTGTGTTTATTTGACAAGAATGTGAGGAAAAGTAAAAGAATTCCTACACATTTGAGTGCAAGAAACACAATTTCATTTCTTAATAGTGACAATTCCACCCACCCACCAAAAAAAAAAAAAAATCTTTGATCTTTTAATGGTTATTGTGAGAAAAATTAGTTTCTTTTCTTTTTTTCTTTATTTTCCATTTCTTTTCTTTTCTTTCACCCACTTTCTCGCCAAAACAAATGCACCCTAAGATCATATTTAATATTCTTCATGAGGAATAGTCCTCTCCACAGCCGAGGAGGGGACCATTCCTCCTCACCCTTACAAAGCTCCTTCGAACTACGGTTAACACCTTTAAATTTTTTTAAATCTTTTTTTCAAAAAACCAAAGGTTAGATACTTTAACCCTTAGGATTAGTGAATCTCTGGTTCTTTACCATAGTTGGAGTAAAACAAGAGGAGGTGAATATTTTCCATTCTTCATCATCATTGACTATTAGGAACGAATCAAAGGGTGTGGCTAAGGAAAGGAACTTCAAGAAATGACATTATTTCTTTGCCCAAAAAAAAAAGGATTTTGCTACTGAGAACCTCTTAGGGCTGAGACCACTTAGACCATTCTCTAAGAGCACAAGATTTCAGGTGGGGCTCATTTCACAAGGTGGGCTCCACCTGAAATCCTGTGCTCTTAAAGCTCAGTCTCGGCCTAAGAAGGTCTCAGAAGCTTTATCCCAAAAAAAAAAAAATGACATGATTTCTGTTGTTGTAGGACTACGAAAAGTTTGTAACCCATGTCTGCAAGGCTTACAAAGGCACTGCAGTGCCCGACGCTTGCAAAGCACTACCATTTGAGACCATCGCAAAGGAGAAAGCAAACCCGGACGGTCGAGTTTGCTATGCAGAAGAGAAAACAACACAGCAACAGAAGGTAGAAAATCCACTGTAACTTCATAGAGGCACCAGATGAAGATGGTAAATTCAGTATAAAAGCCATATGTTTCATATGATCACCTTTTGCTTGGTCCATCATCGCTGGTCTACTACTATTATGATGTTATGGTTGAGAGCTTGTTCAGATAAAGTGTTTAGGTAGTATATATAGTCTGCAGAGCAAAGTGGTGGTGTTATCTTCTGGTGAGCAATGAAAAATAAGTATTTTAGCTTGACTGTTGACAGATATGATTTTCCTGGATGATGGATAGACTCAATTTAGATTAGCCTTCCATCTTTATTCCTTTCTTGATTTTAGTCAAATCCTCTACGGTTAAAGATGGAAGGCCAATCTAAATGTGAGTCAACACTGTTTTGTGCTGATCATTGCGGTTTGCAATAACTCGAAACTGTACATACTCAACAACATGAAATTGAATAACTTGAGTGTCCAGAGTACTACAAGAACAAGAAAAAGAAACCAAAGGCATTTGATTGTACAGTAAATTAAATATGCTGCTGAATTAGGAGAAAATAAGCATAGTCAATTTCACAGATTTATCATTGTCCAAAGGTCATTGCATATCTCCAAGGAGGATGTCTTTGCCAGGTCAAATTCAAATTTCTCAACCACCCTTTTTTCCCTTTCCACTATATCTGTAATTGGGTTTAAGGAGAACCCACTTGCCACAAAATAGTAGACAGCTTCATTTAAATTTGGGAATTACCAGACTAATAAGATTGAACTTACGCACACATACTCAGAAAGAGGGAGAGAGATAGAATATACATTCATAGATTTGTTAATATACGTGTGCATGTGTGTGTTGTATTCCAATGGAAGGAGAAGTAGCTGCTCACAAGAAAAAGGATACGGCCAGAAATTTCAGTCTGATATTCCAAATTTGGAATTATATTCGTCACTGAAGCATACATGGAAAGCTTCCTCCTGCATGATCAAACAATGCTATTTTAGTTTCTAAAGCATGGATTGAGTTGTCATCTCCCCTTATTTCTTCCCCATGTGAATTTAAGCCAAAACAAACCCCGTTCACAGCATAAAGTCAAAACAAATTGCAAATTGGTTTTATAATAGTAACCATGAGTTCAATGCAACAGCATCAAAAACTGGTTTAAGAAGTAAACCGTCCATTGAAACAAATTTGTTATTGGTGAATAAAAATGAACTAGTTGCAAAACTGAAGGGCGATTGATGGTAAAGCAGGGCAAGTATGGTTTTGTTGCTGCATGTCCCAGAAAACCATGTCGCTTTAGAATTTGTCTTGCCCAAGCTCTCTAAGTAATCTGGATGATAAAGCTGGGCCTGAGAACTTAGGAAACACATAAGTAATCTAATTTACTTGAGCCTGCAAACAAATGTAAACAATATATAGAAAGTTCTGTTGATCAGTGCGCAAAGAGAAGATCGAGCTTGCGCTTTAATCTAATGTTGACAAAAGGAATGAAGAAAACAAAAACTTGATACATATTGATGTTGTCCAAAGACTCCAAACCCCAAGCATTCCCTCCAAAGAAAAGGAACAAAAAGAAAAAGAAAGTTCATTCAGTGTTTATAAGATGAGGCATACTTCCAAGTTCCAACTCAATGCGCCAAAAAGAGAGGGAAAAAAAAACGCATACAAGAAACAACAAGGGACAGTAAAATAGAGAAGAGTACATAATCATATGTCCAAATGACAGGATTCAAGAGATTTCATTAGGTGCTACGATTATGTGTCAGTAGGTAAAAGGGCTTAATTCATAAATAAATAAATAATAGATAAGAAAAAATTGAATTTGAAATTCACAGTGGACGTATATCTTTATATATAAAGTAATAAACAAACAGTAGGAAAGAATAACACAACAATTAATAATAAATGTAATTGTTTTATCGTTCTGGTAAATAAGAATATACACGATACATACTCGTGTATTTTATACGGATGGTTATGAGTACTAACTACTAAGTATCCCATCATGGGAAGATACCTTGACGCACCAATAGAAGAAAATGAACTAGACAAAAGTTTTTGGGGACCAATAAAAAAATGCTTATGGATATCACAAGGCCAAACAAATTATTAGGTGTACTACTGTATTTCCAATAATATATTGTCGAAACTTAATTTTGCACTGAACATCCACTATATGTAAATGGATAGTACACTACGAGGCCAATATAATCTTGTGCCTGAGCGATCAAGAAATGCTAAATCAGTACTAGTTATTACAATTTACAACATACCTAACCTTGCCCAGTTATAAGAAACATGACTAGATGTAGAAATGATACAAACAATGAGATGACGAAGGCTTCAGAGAGTTGTAGCAGATGACGAGCAACAAGAACTGTGACTAATCAAGTCAGTTGAGAAATCAATCATGAAATGGAAATTTACGTTTGTTCAACATATGTAGATCATCAGAAAAAGATTAAAAGTTTCAAGCACTAACAACAATAGTTGTTTCAACCATTAAAACATGATCAACACATTGAAATGGATCATTATCACTATAAAAGGGACAACTTTCATCATGGAATGAATTCAAGTCAATATACTTACTGTGCCCTCAATTCGTCATTTTCCAAATTCTTTCGAATTTTCTTTCGGACTTCAATAGAAACCCTTTGAAGTTCTAGATCTCTAACCTCTTCACTGACAAATGTGTTGACATAAAATGAGAAATAAATCAGTGTCGATGTCACTGATATTTCCAACCATGATTTCTATAGAAAAACATAAAATGACATCTATTAAATACGTATCTAAGCTCCTCCTGAAGTAAACGTTCCCTTTGAAGCTCGTCTTCCAACTCTCTTTGAAGGGAGTCTAGATTTGCATCAGCAACAAGTTCAGATTTTGTCTCATCTATCTTTTGCTTACATGAATTTATCATTTTCTGATTCTCTGCTGCACAAAAGAACTTGTCAAGCAGAATAACATAACATAAACATTATCAGTATTTGTAACAGACAATATTTCAGTAAAGGCTATTCCTGTGCCAAGTTGAATAGGGATTAGAAAGTGTTACTAGCCTATATAAATTGCTTAATTGTTGTAGGACTTTATTATGACCTTCCATATTGTATGATTTACTTACACAATAAATATTCAAAATTCCCTAACAGGAGAATAATCAAGAGGTTAACTAGAGGGCATAAAAGGAAATATACATTACAACTTAAGTTGCAAATCATAAAATGAATAAATGAAAATAGAAGAGTCTCAGTTTGTTCTATGACAACACTTTTAAATAGGAAACTGGAGCTTGACAGGTTCCCAGTTTGTTCACACTTCACACCATAGTTGCAGGGAAGTAATGTACAGGGTGGGAAGCTTGTTTCCCAGACTTGCTTCCTCAGACAGACTCGCTTCCATCAAGTCCCATTTAATAGTCAAATTGAGTTGTATGTGCAAAGTGACGGGATAACCAGAGTCTATAGTCTAGGGTGTTGACTGTAAGCAAGTATCGTCGATTTGGAACATAAGTCACCTACTTTTCAACAAAAATCTCATCTAAGATAAGATAAAGTCAAAGGTGTAGCTACCCATAATAACATAATGGAAATGAGGAGCCTATATCACATTTCTCGCTTTCCTTTTCCTAAGGTTTTTTTTTTAGCCTCGCTTCTTGCTTCTCGATTTCGATTTGTTTCTTGTTTTTGATTCTCACTCTGGTAACTATGGGTCACACAACTGTAAGTTTTCTTTGCCTTGGCTTTCATGAGTCTATTATATCAAAAATTGTAACTTCTTTTGCATAAAATGGTAGTTTCAATATGTCTATACTTAGCATAAGTCATGTTTGTTAAGAGTATCTCAAGATGTGCTAGCAAATTACAGAATATGGAAAGTGGTATTCGGATTATAGCAATGCTCTTGTATACATTTAGCAATCCTAGATTAGCTGGTTCAGATTTGCTAGCACATCTTTAGATACTCTTACCACTGTTAACACAATATATAACAGGAACTGCTATGATATTTTGGTGTCAATATTAACAGAATAGAAAACAATTGACTGTCAAAAGTAAATTCCAAGTGTTCATAAAACAATTGTAGCCCATGTAACAAGTTGTAGTATATGCCCTCCCTTGTAGCCGTTACCCGAATTCGCGCCAACCCATCTACTTCAAGTTAGGCATTGAGATGGATGTTATGTTTATGTCTTTATTTTAACCACTAACCACTAGAGCATCTCTTGATCTAACGGTCAAGGATCTTTTATTCATTAGGTTTTATTAACCGAGTAGTATTATAAAGAGAATGGGATTTTTTTTGGAGCTATCAAACTGAGAACGGTGATTTTTTGCGATCTTTTAAGGGGTTTAATAGTGGGAGAGAAAGAGGGGTTTACAAGCGCTTTTAGGTGTGGATTTCAGGTATTGAAATAAACCTTATATTTTTTTCTTATCACCATTCTCATACTGGAAGATTCGCAGGTTGTTCCCGTGGACGTAGGGCTTTTACGCCGAACCATGTAAATTCTTTGTCTTGTGCTATTGCGTATTTTTCTAGATTCAAATTCTTGGTGTTTCTCGCTCTGGTACTAACTTAATAGATTGAATCACATTCACTTTTCTACATTCAAATTCTTGGTGTTTCTCGTTGTGGTACTAACTTAACAGATTGAATCACATTCATGGCCTCAGTTGGAGAAGAATGGCACTGCCAATAGTAGTATTCATGAGTGAAAATATAAACTTAACTTTGGCTTTATGAACATGTTAAGTGCATAAAATTGATATATGAAGCCGAAGCTGATATTCAGTGTTATGAGAATGAGCAATAAAGAGATCAGCCAAAACATTTGTTCCTTTGTCGTGGAACAACAACAGGACATGCTTCATCAAGAAAATAAAATACGACTTCAAGCAATTTTTATAACATAAAAATAACACTGATGACCAGATTTCTTTGTATTTGAACCAAGAGGCAAACAAATAAAGTATCTAACAGTAATATTTACAAGGATGATATTGCCCACATAAAGAAAAACAACCATATTGATACGATCCTCATCATATATTCACGTGGATGCTTAGGTGGATGATGATAGTAATCCTATTTTCATCCATATCCTTCTATAGAAGTAGTTACCAAGATTATAGGAGATTTATCTTTCTAGATTTTCTTAGATATTCAAATTATTATGGACTCTTTATTTGATAGGTTTGGTTATTTAGTTTTTTAGGATTGTTAATGCTTATTCAAGCAAAAGACTGCTACTGTTTTAAGGGTTGAATATTGAATACAAAATCTCTGTAGGAGAATTGGAGGCTCCCCATCCTCGATATTGGTTTCTCTTCCCTTCTTCTTATTTCATTTTATCTGGTTATCTGTGGGTAAGGTGAAGGACCCTATCATTTGGTGTTAGAGCCAAAGATTTTATCAATGCCTGGGACAAATAAAGAACGACTTGATCAACTGGAATCAGACATATCTTTGTGGAGCAGATGGGAGATATTAAGGCACATCAAGCACAAGCAAATCAGAATTTCTCTGATGTTAAATCACAGATTGATGGTCTGCGAGGGATCCTGGAAAACATGTTATTGCAACCAAATGGGAAGACAATTAATTATGCAAAACCACATGCACGCATGAGTGCTTCAACGATGCAAACAAGGTACACTAGAGTTGATTTTCCTCGGTTTAATGGTGAAGACCCCATTAGTTGGGTCTACCAGGTGCAATTATTTTTTTTCTTACAATAAGATACCTGATGACGAGGAAAATTCCGCATGCATCTTTCCATTTGGAGGGGAAAGTCATCCATTGGTACCATTGGATGGAACGCTCTATTGCTTCTTGGACTTGGGAAGAATTTTGTGCTACCATATG
The DNA here is from genome assembly GCA_015143295.1 of Tetracentron sinense. NCBI lineage: Eukaryota > Viridiplantae > Streptophyta > Magnoliopsida > Trochodendrales > Trochodendraceae > Tetracentron > Tetracentron sinense. Next base: position 199,330 of record JABCRI010000645.1, on the reverse strand, counting down.
TACCCAATTCGGAGCTTAAGATTATGTTAAACCAAGAGAAGCTTTAGCAAAACTGCAATAGGAAGGAACAGTCCAGGAATATCAAGAGGGGTTTGAGCGACTCGCCAACTTGACAATGGAATTACTTGAAGCGTTCATGATAGATTGCTATGTTGGCGGGCTTCATGATGAGTAAAAATCTTATATCCAAAATCGTTGCTTAAGGCTGTGAGCCTATCTCAAAGATGGAAGAGAAATTTTCTACATCAAAAAAATTCAACCATTCTATTTCAGCATCAACAACAGTTCCAACACAGTCCTCTACACCAACGTCTATTCCAATCAAAAGCCTTACACTTGTGGAGAAGGCAGAGCGACGAGGAAAAGGGCTTTCTTTTAACTGTGACGAAAGGTTTCATCGGGGTCACCAATGCAAGACTAAGCAACTATTTTTGATGGACGAAGATTAGCCAAAAGAAGATGATAAAGATGACCCAGGCGACGACACTGATCCGGTTTCCTAATTTCCAACCTTGAGGTCAAGGTTGTTTTATCGGGGGTGGAATGATACGATCCTCATTGTATGCTCGCATGGATGCTTAGGTGGATGATGATAGTAATCCTATTTTCATCCATATCCTTCTATAGAAGTAGTTACCAAGATTAGAGGAGATTTATCTTTCTAGATTTTCTTAGATATTCGAATTATTATGGACTCTTTATTTTGATAGGTTTAGTTATTTAGTTTCTTAGGATTGTTGATGCTTATTCAAGCAAAAGACTGCTACTGTTTTAAGGGTTGAATATTGAATACAAAATCTCCTTAGGAGAATTGGAGGCCCCCCATCCTCAAAGTTGGTCTATCTTCCCTTCTTCTTATTTTATTTTATCTGTTTTTCTCTGGTTATCTGTGGGTAAAGTGAAGAACCTATCCCATACCATCCCTCTGCTGAATTTCAATGGATTACAAGAAACCCATTAACGTGTGCAGTTTGAACTCAATCACGGAAGCTAATTGAACTATGATTTTGGAAAGATACTTGTTAAGTCAATTTTAGCCAAATAAAAGTAGCAATTTGAAGTCAGATATTCTTATTTGAAATCAACAAACTTCAATGCATTCTGATTATCATTAGCCACAGATAAACCTCAGTTGCAAGCCCTGGTGCTAATGCAAAAGTTTCTAGATTTCTAACTAAATTGGTTAAAGAAGAACAAAATAAATATCAAAAGAGAGGAAATGAACCTTCTAGAAAGTTCTGGACCTCAGTGGAATCTGCCTGAGAAGATGATTGAAGAATCTGGGCTTCATCCAGACATTGCGTCAAGTTGTTGATATCCTTTTTATTCTTGAGAACTTCGACGAGATCGTCACTGTATGAAATGAGCTTCTCAACATCAATCTTCCTAGCAAGATCTTCCATTGATGTCAGCAGATTCCGCCTATTTCTCTCTCTAGATGCAAGAACTGGGTGGTCTTCAATGCAATTCCTATGAAACCCTAGGATTTAGAGTTGGATCGTCCTTGGCAAAGTAAAGTTAATAGCAGGAACTTCGAGTCTAGGGTTGGCTCTCCATATAATAGATCGACGATGACATTTACGAAAAACAAAAATCAAATGAAACTATCGGAGTCAAGTTGATAGGGCTTGCTTTTTCAAAACTACCGCTCTGATCGCGGCTTTTGTATCTTCTTTAGTCGATAACGCGCTCAATGGGCAGCGAGAGGGATCGAGTGGTTTTGAATAATTCGAAATTGGAGTCAAATCCTCTACGGCAAAGCCGGTTATCACCCTTTGAGGTGGCCACGTGTCTCCTTTGACACCTCTTAACTGTGGTTCATATTCATTTACCCTAGGGTTCACCCACCCATCCCTGGTTTTTTTTTAATATTAATTCTATTTTTTTAATATTTTAATATTAAAAAACCCTAGAATTAATATTTTAAACATTAATTCTATTCACCCACCTAATCATGGTTTTTTTTTTATATTAATTCTATTTTTTTAAATTAAAAAACTGTTTTTAAGGTTTTTTTAATATTAAAATATTAAAAAAATAGAATTTATATATTTTAAAAAAACCAAGAATGGGTGGATGAATCTAAATCACATTTAAGGAGTGTCAAAGAGGACACGTGGCCACCTCAAAAGGTGATAACCGGATTTACCAAATCCGGTTATCACCGTAGGGGATTTGATTCCATTGAAATAAAGAAATGCTTAGATAAGGACTAGTGGGCGGCATCTCACACGTATAATGCAGGTGACATTAAAAAAAATGGAATCATTATAGGAAAGAAAAAAATGAGATACAAGTAGATGGTAGTTTTAGAATTATAAAAAATTCAATCAATATTTTGTACATGGCATCGTCTTTATTTAGTAACTAGCGAGTGGCACGTGCGATGCACGTGAGAGCGAGGGGAAGGAGTTAACGACACCTAATTGAACTCACTAGTGGCACGTGAGAGAGAAGGGAAGAAGTTAACCCCACAGTTAATAGGAATTAAAAGGGGCACGTGTTAACCCACGGGTGTGGTTGAACTCTCCCCGAGGTCAACCGCGATTGGCTATCCTAAATAGATAGATGGCAAGGGGTAGTTTAGGAATTAAAATAAAATATTAAATCAAAGGCAAGGATAGTTTGGGAATTAAAGTAAAACATTAAATCAATGTTTTGTTTTTATATAAGGGTAATTTGGGAATTTTGAAAAAATCATCTGCGCATACCTCTCGCATTATAATAGTAAAGATAAATAGATGACTAGGGGTGGTTATTGAACAAAATGTTCGTGAACTATTCTGGCTCGGCTCGTTAAAAGCTCGAGTATCGTTCGTTTATTTAGTAAACGAGCCGAGCTTGAACACCTTTTTTGAGCTCGTTTAGTAAACGAGCCGAGCTTGAACACACCCCTGCTCGGCTCAATGAAAACTCGGTTCGATTATATATTTATTTAAAATATATTTAAATTAGTGTAGTGTGGGTGAGTGTATGTGTTGTGGCTGTGGCTGTGGCAGTGTATGTGGCTGTATGGGTGTGTGACCGTGTGTGTCAGTGTGGGGCTGTGTGTGTATGTATGGCCTTGTGTGTGGGTGTGGGTGTGGGTGTGGGTGTGGGTGTGTCTTAAAATAATAAGTTGTGTAGCAGACTAGTAGTGTAGCTTGGAAGTGATAAAAAACAACAAGATGTGTGATGTGGGACAAAAGATAGTCCCACATTGAATTGTTGTGTTCATAAGTTGTTGCCTATTAAATAAGTGTTACAATGAGAGAAGGGCAAGGCCCAAATGAGTAATTGGTAACAAAGCTACTCGGCTTGGTTCAAAGAGAGGGTCAAGTGGTCAAGTGTGGCTATACTCCCCAATTTGGCTGGGCTAAGAGATTTAAAAAAAAAATATTAATTAATAATTATTTATAATTAGGCTCGTTAAAAGCTCGAGCTCGTTTATGTGTTCACGAGCTGATCACGAGCCGAGTTCGAACAAGGTATTTATTTATGTTTGAGCCGAGCTCGAGCCAAGCTTGAACAATAGTGAAAATTAGCGAGTCAAGCTTGAACACTCTAACACTCGGCTCGACTATCACCCCTATAGATGACAAGGGGTAGTTTAGAAATTAAAATAAAATATTAAATCAAAGGCAAGGGTAGTTTGAGAATTAAAGTAAAACATTAAATCAATGTTTTTTTATATAAGGGTAATTTGGAAATTTTGGAAAAATCATCTACAAATACCTCTCGCATTAGTAAAGATTAGGAGGTGGCACGTGTGATGCACATGAGAGCGAGGGGAAGGAGTTAACCACAGTTAATAAGAGTTAAAAGGGACACGTGTTAACCCGCGGATGCGATTGAACTCGCTAGTAGCACGTGCAATGCACTTGAGAGCAAGGGAAAGGAGTTAACCAGGAGTTAAAAGGGACACGTGTTAACCCGTAGGGTGCAATTGAACTCTCCCTGAGTTCAATCTCGATTGGCTGTGATTCTAAGTAGATAGATGAGCAAGAGTTAGTTTGGGAATTAAAGTAAAACATTCAATCAAAGGTAAGGCGTAGCTTGGGAATTAAAGTAAAACATTAAATCAATGTTTGTTTTTATACGAGGGTAGTTTGGGAATTTCAGAACGCATGTAGAAAAATCATCTATGCACGCCTCTCGCATTATAATAGTAAAGAAGATGACAAAAGCGAAATCAAAAGAAAAATGATGGGTTTTAAAAGAGCAATGGTCTCCTCCTCTTTTGTCCATTTGAACTATGGTTAATAAGTTTTAACCCCAATAGATTTTTTTTTAAATCTTATTCATAACTAAGGTTAAATATTTTAACTTTAAGGGTTTATAAGTCTTAATCACAATTAAAGTAAGTAAAAAGAAGACACGTGACACAAAAAGGGTGGCAAGACGAAAAATCACATCCTCAAGCCAAGGAGGTGGTTATTTTCCATTTCAAAATGAGCCCTACATCTCTTTCTTTCTAAGTTTTTTTAAGGAATGCTATGCATATTCTTACGGGGAAAATGATCACCTCGTTGATCGTGAGGAGCATCTTAGCTCCCCTTTTCTTGCCGTGTGTCCTCCCTTTTAACTATCTTTAACCGTGGTTTAGATTTACTCATCCCTAGAGTTCACCCATCTATCCTTAGTTTTTAGAAAAATAAAACTAATAAAAATTATTCATATGGGTCAAAAAAGTTAACCCAAGTTTAAGGCAGTTGAAGGTGCGGCTTTGTGAGAGTGAGGAGCAATCCTTACAATTTTAAAAGTTTTTCCCCTCTCCCATCTTTTAATAACAACAACAATTATTTTTATAGAATTGTCTATGGGTACCATGAAATCCTAATCTATTAATCCAAATAATTAAAGGGCAAGATTAGATTTGGTTTAGTTTATTTTGTCATTTTCTAAAGTCACATCAATTCTAACGAACCCACTAATTATTTGAATTAAAGGGTTGAATTTTTTTATTTTTTTTAGAAAAGATAGAATTCATCACACACACACCACAACACAGAAATTTCACACACACGCACTGGCCTGAAGGAAAAAGGTTTGGAATTTGGAGTATACTTGGAGTACCCCATAGATTGGTTCATTTTTATGTCATATCCATTTGTGGCTGTACACAAAGTCATTTATTTTTGGATAATGCTAGGTCCACTTTTTTTTTTCATTCACTTTCTTTTGGAGAAACAATAAGACAAAAAAAGTGGACCCTACAAAAAATTGCCTCATTTTTTTCCTTTTTGTTTTAAAAAAGATAAAGTAAAACAAAAATTTGACATATATTCGTCTTTATTTTATTAACTAAAAAAAGTGAAAGTACGAAAAAAATACAAGTTTGATTAGCATTTATCTTTTTTTGATCAATTTTTAGTAATGTTAGCACTCGAAAAGCATAACATCATGTATTTGGGGGGGTGGGGGTTGATAAAACTTATCTAATGAGTACTTTCTAATTAAGCTCTAAAATTTAAAAGCTAACGTTACCGCTATAAGTATAATAAATTATTTTTCAAAAAGTAACTTTATATTGGCTAATGAATAAGTGGTAAAATCACTAATTGCTAAAATAGTTAGACGTCACTAAAATATTATCAAAAAAGACTTATTACTAAATAAGATTTTAATTTAGTAGAATAAGTCAATAAACTCGTATTTTAAATTTTGTGAACCCCTTAATATAATTTAATGTTGTTTTCTAAGAAGTTTTTCTAAAAACATGAATCTGATTCAGATCGATGTTACTAAACAACTTTAAGTAGACAATTGGTAGCTCGACTACAAATCTTTAAGCTACAATTCTTGACTTAATAGTTATGCATTCTCCAAAAACTACCTAATTATGATGCCCCCTGTTTTGAAGGAAGTCTTGAAATCGTGTATAGAGATGGGAGTTTCCCTAAATAGTGTGCAAAATACAAGAGGCACTTACTATTCCATAACTTTAAACAAATAGCATGAAAATGATCTCATGCCTCAAATTGGAACAACAACCAAAAGTATAGGGAGAGTAGTTTCCCTAAAAAGGTGTGCCTTAAATTGGAACCACAACCAAAAGTATAAAGAGAATAGTTTCCCTAAAAGGTGTGCAAAACACAAGGGACTCACTATTCGCTAACTTTAAACAAATAACATGAAAATTATCCCATGTCTCAAATTGGTACAACAACCAAGAGTCACTAAGCATAAAATGACACCAATTGATTGAGAGTTCTCTCCATTAAGGCATTTGATTACAAAGTCCCTTAAAAGAGGGACACACATTCATCATCCTAGCTAGACTACAATAAAACATGAAAAGATAGTAAATAGTTCCACAAAAGTAATAAGAAAGATTGAAAATCGACGGTTTTAAACTTAGGAGAATTTGTCAAGAATTAGGATCAAGTGACTGAGAATACATGTGTACTTTTATAGTGTAATATGTCATCTGCTGTAATTAAACCTCTCAGGTCGACCCACGTATGAGGGGCCCTCAAAACTGAGTTTTTTTCTTCTTCTTAGTGCTCCAAATCTCAAGGCCCGCCTGCATTAGGGTCAGTCTTGAAAAGTACCTAAGTAATGTCTGGCCCTCTACAAACTATTATACATCTTAATATATATATAAAATCTTTTATAATATATAAGTAAATTACTAATATATCAAAGCAATTAGAAATACAAAATGATACATGAATAATTTATAAAAATTGTATAACATGGTATAAGTGTAGCACCCCGGACTTTTGCATCCTTAATGAATAGCACATTCGTAGCTAATTGGCCGTTTTTGTAGTCTAATTAATAAATAAGGGAGAAATCGGAAATTCCGAAACGTCAGAAATGTTCGTTTTCGAAAGACGGATCCAACGCAAGTTGAATCGTCGAAATCCGACGAGCGAGTCAAAAGATATGGTTAAAACAGTCCAGACATACAGAGCACCGATCGCTCGGTCCAGTCAGCGATCGATCGGTCCATAACCGATCGATCGGTAGCTATCGCACGGTCAGAAATTTTGTATGGGGAAATTTTCCAGAGAGTGAGTTTTTGACCGATCGATCGGTCAATAACACCGATCGCTCGGTAGGCAACCGATCGATCGGTCATAACCACCGATCGCTCGGTCTTCGCGTTTTTGCAGAAATTTTAGTAAGGGCGTTTTCGTCTTTTGGGTGTTAAACCCTTACCCATAAGTGTTTGCTCGACCCTTTGAGCCCTCATTCACCTCACTTAGAAGGTTTTGAGAGAGAAGAAGAGAAGAGAAGGGGGATTTACATCTAGGGTTTTCCACTTGAGAGAATCAAGGGTTTTAGAACCCTAGAACCGTTCTAAAGGCTTGGATTCTCCAAATCCAACCTCAAGCTCGTGTGGAGTACCTCGTCCAAGCTAGGGCAGCGTTTCTACATCATCCTCAAGGATTTCCTTTCCCTTTCCAAGGTTAGTACACTCTTCCTAGTTACTTTGGTAATAACCAAGGATTTTTTAAGTAAATATGTGTTAGATCTTTCCCATTGCTCTCTTGTGTTGGTATGTGCTAAATCCCTAAAACATAAACAAGATAATACAAACAAATGGTGGAACGTATGAATGGATGAGGAGTGGAGGCAATTGGATGCCATGTTTTGATGTGTTGAATGATGGGAAAAATGGTGGAAGGGCATATTACGCATAATGAACACACCCCAAGTGTTTGATAAAATGTTCGAATGAGAAAATATGAAATAACTAAAGGTAAAAAGGTTGAATACCACATGTTTGATAGAATGCATGAATAAACTAAGATTTGAAAGCATGAGTCACATAAATGTTCCCCATTTGGCAAGTTGTATGCATGTGTTTATTTCGCTTCTTAAATTCTCATGTGAGTTGAAAATTGTTAAAATGCTATATGTCATCATGATTTCACGATTGCTATGCACGAGCACATATGTAGATGGAGGATATTGTCAAGGAGGTTGGTAGCCCAGGATTATGCGGGTGCTAACCCCTGGCTCATAAGAAAGGTATTGTACTGTCAAGGAGGTTGGTAGCCCAGGGATATGCGGGTGCTAACCTCTGGCTCATAAGAAAAGGAAATGATATTGTCAAGGAGGTTGGTAGCCCCGGTTAAGGGTGCTAACCTCTGGCTCATAAGAAAGGAAATGATATTGTCAAGGAGGTTGGTAGCCCGGTTAAGGGTGCTAACCTCTGGCTCATAAGAAAAGGAAATGATACTGTCAAGGGGGTTGGTAGCCCAGGGATGTGTGGGTGCTAACCCCTGGCTCATAAGAAAGGTATTGTACTGTCAAGGAGGCTGGTAGCCCAGGGATGTGCGGGTGCTAGCCTCTGGCTCATAAGAAGTGTATTGTACTGTCAAGGGGGTTGGTAGCCCAGGGATGTGCGGGTGCTAACCCCTGGCTCATAAGAAAGGTATCGTACTGTCAAGGAGGTTGGTAGCCCAGGGATATGCGGGTGCTAACCTCTGGCTCATAAGAAATATTGAAAGGACAACTCAAAGAGGAATTGTGTGATGCATAGACATGTTTTAGTTTCATAATAATTATGACTTGATAAAATGTTTATGTATTATGTTGCTTTACATAATTATGATCTGTACTATTCTATCACTTGTATATGTCATTTGTTCGTTATTACCATTGTTAGTTAGGGGCTTGTACTCGCTGAGTATTCCATGCTCAGCCGTACTTTCATGTCGGCAGGTACTCGAGTCCCTCTCGACATTTGTGATCCGGGTCCTTGGATAGAGGAGGACTATGGCGAGGAGGAACCTTATGAGGATCTAGTAGTCGAGCCTCAGGCGGAGGCGAGAGACTTAGACCATTGGCCCCACGGGGATGACTATTGAACGAGACAGAGTTGTATTTTGTCTTTTGTATTTTGTTAGGTGGGCCTGTCCACCTTAGACTTAGACGTGTTTTGTATTTATGTTAACTTGGAGTACTACATTTTGGATCCTTATAAAGAAAAGAAAATTTAGTTTTCGCTTCCGCAAATTATGTTTAGCTTCCGCGTTCTGATTATCATTGTTTAGTACCTTATTTATCTTGTTCATTACAGGATGGTTTGGCAGGTTTGTTTTGTCCACCTAAAGTATCCCTAAACTCCTAGGGGGTATTTTGGGGCGTGACAATAAGTCATACTTGAAATTTTAATTTTTAATTATTTATAACAAGAAGACATGAAAATAGGACATACTTTACCATAAGCCGGTAAATCCAACTGAAATGCATTCATTATCCTCCTAAAATTGTTAATTATATCTTAGGCTAACTTACATAAAAGTTAAATTAGAAGAGAATGTTAGCATTCCCAGGTTAGCCCTAATACCATACTCTCAAGTTCGTTATTGGGCAAGGGTAGGGCCATGACCCTCAATTCTTTTTGAAAAAAAATCTGATATATCACGTATAATATAAATATAAAAATAAACAACCTCTAATTTTGTATATAGTGGCCCCCAATAAAATGTAATTGTTTACTATGTGTGAAGTTTGGCTCCTTAAAGATTTGTAATTTTTTTTATATGTATAATATAATTTTATTTTTGAATACAATTAATATTATTTTCCCAAAAGAGAGGGTCGTTGTTTTTATTGTGTATTGACCATTATTGGAATGCAACATTAATGGATTTTATGACTGCCATGAACTCATTACTCAATGACGACAACAACAACAAAAAGTTATTTTTCCCCAAACCCAAGCCCCACAATATTTTGTGCACACCTTATTACTCTCCATAAAAATCATTAATTTTCTTAATACATGTACTCCCCCTCCCTCCCCAATGAAATTCACCCTTGACTGCAAGGTTGTGTTGCCTTTGTCAATCCCACTGATCCTTATCAAGCCAAGTCACATAACTTCATTAGCTCATGCTTCTGAGTTATTCTACTCCACATTCATTTAAATATTAGTAGACATTAATGAATTTTAACATCAAAATTAAGTAAGGGTACTTTATTAATCATGTGCTAAATGAGGAATAAAAAAAATTACATTACCAAGGAGAAATTAAAGATGCTACACTAGTGATTACACTGGGATATAGTTTAAAACTTTCAAAATATTGAAGAATTATAGTCAATAAACTAAATTTGCATCAATCGTCGATATGTCCGAGTGGTTAAGGAGACAGACTCGAAATCTGTTGGGCTTTGCCTGCGCAGGTTCGAATCCTGCTGTCGACGTTCTAGTTAGGCTTGTTTTTATTGGTTTGTTTAGATAAAAATAAACTCAATTTTTGTTTAGATATCTACCTTATGGGTATTGAAAAAAATCCTCAATTTTATATGTTTCGCTGGCAAAAGAGCAGATTACCAAAAAGTTATCGCTAGTCTCAAACATATCTCCGAGGGAAAAAATAATTCTGCAGTGCAGAAGAAATCTAGGGTTTCTAGATTCGAATACCAATTTCACCTCTTACATCCCTCAGAAATCCAGGAATTTTTTCTATCAGAAACCCGAGCTTTGATCCTCAAACATGGCGACGAACACACCGAACTTAGAGTGCCGGATGTACGAATCCAGGTACCCGGAAGTGGACATGGCGGTGATGATTCAAGTGAAGAACATCGCCGATATGGGTGCGTACGTTTCTCTGTTGGAGTACAACAACATAGAGGGCATGATTCTGTTCTCCGAGCTCTCTCGCCGTCGGATTCGAAGTGTGAGCAGTCTTATCAAGGTCGGACGGCAAGAGCCGGTGATGGTTCTTAGGGTTGATAAGGAGAAAGGTTATATCGATCTCAGCAAGAGAAGGGTTTCGGAGGAAGATATCCAGACGTGCGAGGAAAGATATAATAAGAGCAAGCTTGTTCACTCTATAATGCGACATGTCGCTGAGACTATGCAACTCGATTTAGAGGTATATGGATCGATTTTATGCAATCTTTTCTATTTTAATTTAAATGTTAATATTCAAAGTTCGTGCTTCTACATCCATTGATTGCAAACTAGGTGTAAATGCTGAGAATTAGGTACTTAGTGGATCACTCGATTTTGTTTCTGGGGTACTTGGTCTAGTTTTTTCCTCACTTTATAAGAAAATTTATAGCACTAATCAGGTCTTATGTGGGGTGGTTGTATACTTAATTTAGATGATTGTATTGCTTTGGCGCATTTATCCTATGGAGTATAACAACTTAGGAAACACCGGCTTACAGAACTTAATTTTGCAATGCACTTATTTTGGTCCAATTTTTATGCCGGTAGCTCTAGATTTCAATGTCGGAAAACCTAACTAATATTCTTCCTTTTGGGTTGGATCAACGTTAAAGCCTTTCTCTAGATGTATCCTTAAAGAATATCATCATTATGCCTGTTATTTCATTTTCTGCAACCTCAAAAAACTATAATTGTTGCCAAAACGGATGCTTAATCGGGCATGCTCTTTGTGTAATTCTTTCCCGGCAAAGGAAATTACCGAGTTCCATCAATTGGGCTTGAAACTAAGGGTGATCTCTTTGTTTTTATAATTGACTTCCTTCATTAATTCCTGGACATTTAATTGCAACAATCTTTTACCCCAGGTATAGCTCCAATCCCACTCCCTTTCACTTTTCTTGCCTCAGTTTCCAGATCGTCTGGCCTGGCGCTACCATAGTTCTATAGTGTGCATCTCAAAGGCTCAAAAAGGGATCCAATAATTATTTTGTTTAATATTTTTCTCATATTGGTTACATAAATAGTTATAGTTTTGAGCTTATCGTAGAGAGTTAAGTAGTTTTGTCTTTCTGCTCTATTGGATATCCCCCATTTTATAATTTTTTTCATTCATTGAATCATACATGTTTTGACACTTTCCAGCTGACACTGCTTAGTCACTTCCTTGAAAATATCTGCATCTATGACTCTATGCTCCTGTGGGCGGCTAAGGCCCAAAGCTTAGCCATCTTGCATGGTGGCCTGCCTTAGGTTGCATTGCAACCATTGTGATCCCTTCCTTCTCAATGACCACCACGTAGGGGACAAACTGCTTCCTTTGTCTTGCTTGTGATTAATTAAACAATTTCCATGCCTTCATTGATGACGCAAGACCCATGTCATGGATGCCTTCTTATTTCTTGCTTCATTCTATGGATCTTGAATTTTTTGCTCACCCCTTCTAGGAGCCTCCATCTATGATCTATCTGCTTGAACTATTGTGTTATCACATTATTGGATGTAAGTAGACATGTCAGTTATTGTCCCTATGAATCGATTGCTCTTGACATTATGGTTGATGCTTCGATGTTTGTAGACTTCTGAATTTTCATTGGATAACATCGGGTAAATAAAAGTAAAATGAAAGGACTCATAATAGTTAACCTGTTCATCCTTGTTCCTGAAAAGGAAGGCACCAAGATAGCGTTACGAATCTTCCTCCAACTAGCCTACACAGTTATATGGGACACCAATCAAATCAGTGATGTGCTGGTTGGAAGCTTGCAGAGATATACATTTTTTTTTATATATAATGACCCTTTTTGATGCACTTATTTTGTTTTGCTGGCCTGAGTCTGTTGTAGTTTGAACTTTGAAGTTTGAACTATGGCCTGCTTCCTTGAGTTGGACCAGCTTGAGCTTTTTCACTTCTTTTGAATGTGGTATTCATTTTTGAGAAAATTGAAGTAGGTTTATGTACAAAAATGTTTGATTACCTTAAATCCTTTTGCTTTGTGTCGACAAGATGTGATGATTTAGTGTGAATTTTAAAAGCAGACCTCACGAAGTAGTGTGCCTAAATGCCACCATTTCCTTATTGCTCTAAAACTGCAGCTTCAACGCACATCCCTCATGTCCTATTAATCTTGGGAGCATAAATCCCTCCTTTTTTTTTTTTTTTTTCGTATGAGGCATCATTTATACATGTTAGTTGTTATTATTAGTGGGTGATTGAGCCCTCCAGCCATGTCAACAGAGGGAATTTCTACTAGTCCATTGGGAGTTTGGGACTCCTTCCCTCGAGAAATTGGTCCCGGGACATACTCTTTTTAGGAAGTATTTAAGATGTACTTGGGATTTGCAAGTTCTCCTTAACTTCACCATGAGAAGGTTTTTCGTGGTTTGGTCATTCCAGAGAAATCTGATTATTATGTTCCATTTGCATGCCTTCAATATTGAAACATCCTGATTGTAAAGTCAACCAAGTGGAACTAGTGATCGGTGTCCATGATAATCATTTTTGTGTATTAGCATTGTTTTTGTAAATGCATGAAACCAAACAATAATGGTAAATTCATTTTTTATGAAATTTTGCATCAGTCTATTACCAAAATTGCTTTGGAACAAGCAAATGAAAAAGTAAATTTTTGGTGATTTTCTGCTACACCTACAACCGTTCTAAAATCTCCCCATTGTCTGAAGAGTAGCAACATAGCAATCAAGAAAATATATCAATTTACCTTTTCCTTCTCTTTCTATTTCTATCCATATAATATTTGTGTATTTCAGTATGTTATAACATATGTAGTACGTAACTATAATTCTGTACGTTTTTGTATCCATTCATCTTGGCATTTCTTTTCACATGTTGTGTCATGCTGTATATACTGTATACAATCATGTATTGGTGTGAGAGCTCAAGCAGTTGCAATTTTGATTTATTTTTGTTAAGAACTTTTGAACAATGTTCTCAATCCCAAACAGGACCTGCCAGGCGGATCCAATGACTAGACCCGTAGGCTGTTTGTTTCGATCCTTGACCCACACAGTTAAAATGGTGAGATGAACGGTTTAATTGTTGAACCACTTGACCCCAGGTGGGGGAGGGAGGAAGGGAGGGAAAGAACAATGTTGAAAAGTGATGACATCATTGGGTCAGATGACCGGTCCAACCGGATTGATCCTGTCCAGTTTGCTATTTGGTTTAGGTTTTAAGACATTGGTATGAACTATTTGGCTTAAGCTGAAATAAATATTTTTCAATGCTCTACTATCCGGAGTCTCCTGACCTGCTTGATGTGGCTTTATTGTCTCATGTTCTCTTAATTATTTCTTTATGCCAATTTTTCTTATCTTGAGTTAAATTGGGTTAGTATTGGAGAGTTGGAGATATTCTATCGTCCAGCAAAAAATGATATATCATCAGTTAATTTGTTGTGTAGCTGGGTTTTCTATCATCAGTAGTTCTCTTATTGGTTAGTGATGTGCATGTTGAATAACAGTCAACCAATAGGTTGGTTGTATTTCCCAACTTATTGATATGTGTAGAAATGTAGAAATTGATTGCTCTATCCTTTTCTTTTTGTTTCTTTTGTGGTGAACTATACCAATATGAGTTTGTTCTTAGTCTCATTTTTCTTTCTAATTGTTCCATGCATGACTAAAAGATTACCAAGAATGATTATGAAACTGTCGGTTTTTATTCTCCTCTATTTCTAACTGTAAGTTATTCATGACAGGATCTGTATATCCATGTTGGCTGGCCTCTGTACCGAAAATATGGGCACACTTTTGAGGTGACATTTCCACCTTTTGTGAAGAGTCTTTTCCTATCAATTTGCTGTTGGACTTAAAACTGTATTGTTTGAGCAGGCATTCAAGTTAGTGGTGACTGATCCTGACTCGGTTCTAAATTCTCTCACTCGTGAAGTTAAAGAAGTTGGTCCGGATGGACAAGAGGTGACTTTGGTTGCATAAGGTCTATATGCCACTTTCTTTGTGTCGAAACTCAAGGTCTTTTCCCATTTATTCATTCTACAGGTGATTAAGGTGGTGCCTGCTATGTCCGAGGAGGTGAAAGATGCTTTAATAAAAAATATTAAGAGGAGAATGACCCCACAACCATTGAAGATTCGAGCAGACATTGAAATGAAATGCTTTCAGTTTGATGGTGTTCTTCACATCAAGGTCTTGATTGTGTACTTCATTTTTCACACTTGTCTTTTCCTTAATGGGCTTCTCAACATTTGTGACTTTAACATGGAATGTGTTCTCAGACTCAAATGTCGTAGTTTTAATCATATTTTTTTATAAATCTTTGATGTTGTAGGAAGCTATGCGAAAAGCTGAAGCTGCTGGCAATAATGACTGTCCAGTGAAGATTAAACTGGTTGCTCCTCCACTCTATGTTCTCACCACTCAGACTCTTGACAAGGTCAGCTAGAATCTACACAATAATTTGGATTTGTCCACTTGCTATGTTTTTTCCTGTTTTAAAGCCATATGGACTTTGTATGGGCAATTTTCCATCATTGATTAATTGTTTCCTATTTTATAGTCCAAATGCCAGAAGTGTCATTTCTTGACAACTTTTATTTTAAGCCTCTTTTGTCCAGAGGTTGTTCTATTAGTTCTTTCCCTTTTTTCATATCAACTTTGGTACAACTTTTAGGTTGTTGAAAATCTGTTTCTGTAATGTTCAAATATTAGGGTGAGGTTTGTGCTCCCATGAAGTCATTCTATTACTATCTCAGTATAGAGAAATTTATTAGCATGCATTTCAGAAATTGGTATTTCTTGTTGTCTTTTCCACTAAGCGGGCAATGTATACGGGAGGACTTAAGTCTTCTTTGCAATCATCTACCGTGGAACTATTCCTTTTATTCTTCCTGTCCTCAGCAGAAAGACACCAATTATTTTTTACATTCAAATAGGATTCTAACTTTGAACAATCTGCTGGAAAGGAACTCCATATTTTACTCAGGAAGAACAGTGCACCCCAGTAATTGTGGACGTAAAGTAGCAAGGATTAAAAACTCGGTTTTGGGGACCGTATCAGGTCCCACCGAAACCGAAATGTATCGGCTGCCGTTATTTTATTTTTATTTGAAAAAATTCTAAAAAATCACCTTCAAAAAAAAAAACAGTAGATAGGTAACAACATTCATCTAAAATCAATATCAAGTAGAAAATATAAAAATAATGAACTATAATGCAGTAGATGAGTCGAAAGTATAAACATACTACTAAAGCCACAAAATTAGGGCTTAGAATGGGTAGAGAGGAAGAGGAAAATGAAAGAGGAGTGTTTTTAGGGGTTTACGTTACTCTTTTATATGAAAACGTTCAACGGGTTCTACGTCAAAACTGTTACGTATCATAGGACTTGAGCAATACGTAACGGTTTCGGTCGAGTCTTATTTTTCTTAAAAAAATTGTAAATGTCAAGTATCAAGCAACGAGTTCTACTGAAATGGATATGTATCGGTTTCGGCCTTTTTAAACCAGGGTAAGTAGGTAACCTTATCTCAATCAAGAGTATTCGTAGACTCCTAGTGGTCAACTACTTTGGATGATGAGAAAACCATGACCATAGACCTTCGTATCTCCCTCCACATTCTCTCAATGACCGCAAAGAATTAGCTCGTGGATTCTCATACAAAAACACCATCTATCCCCTAAAAGAGTGGACTCAATTATGGAGACGTTGGATTCAAGATGTTAGTTATCTGGTCTGTATGGTGTGCCACCATTGAGAAACAACCAATATTTCTCTCCAGGTGACTTGAAGTGCTTCAATCGAAGCCATAGTTGCAGCCTGCAGCGAAGCTATGTACAAGGTGGAAAGCTCGTTTCCCAGACTCTAGGAAGCTTGTTTCCATCATGTCCCATTTTGTGGTGAAAGGAGTTATTTACGTAAACAGTGATTGGATAGACCCGAGTCTAAAACATGGGTATAGATCCTGAGCAAGTATCATTGGATTGAAACCTAAGGCAACTACTTCTCGACAAATATCTCTTGTAAAGGTATGGTTGACCATCCTAATATAATGGGAAAGAGGCATCGATATCTCTCTCATTTATCGCTTCCCATTTTCTAATGATATTTTGAGCCTAGCTTTCGCTTTGCTTCTCATTTTCACTTCTTGCTTTAGTAACTGGTTGAAACATGTGACATTTGGGTACATCTAATTTCACCTTACATATAATTTGGATGCATGTTATGCCTGTCTTGATAGTTGACATTCAAAACCTACAAAGACAAGTGAACTAATCAGTCTTATCGTTTTGTACTTGTGGAACTAAGCAGTTACCCTAGATTCATTTATTGCTTAACCTAGGTTCTTTTTTTTTTGGATAACATGGATATCCTGAGCCTTAGCCTTAAAGACTCAGACTTAGACTAGTCCCATGTGCTGCATGGGGAAAACCCTGACTCCATACAACTGATATTGAGGGGAGCCCAGGAATTGACCTCATGACCTCCGGGATTATGGTTTGTCCTTTGACCACTGGGCTACACCTTCAGGGGTTACCTGGGTTCTCATTAAATGCTTATTTTATGATTCTCTACAAGCTCCATATACATTGATAGTTGGTTACTTCTCAACTGTTATCTTCCTAAGACTAGTTCTACCACGAGAAAGTTATGGAGCATTGGTTAGCACTGCTGTCCATTATGTTATACATCCATTTTTTCCAGGTTTTTCATTTATTTATTTTCAAATATTGTCTTTGGTTGGGCAGGAGCAAGGAATATCAGTTCTTAATAATGCAATCACCGCTTGCACCGAAAAAATAGATCATCACAAAGGGAAACTTGTAGTGAAGGAGGCGCCGAG
Organism: Tetracentron sinense; assembly: GCA_015143295.1. Lineage (NCBI taxonomy): Eukaryota > Viridiplantae > Streptophyta > Magnoliopsida > Trochodendrales > Trochodendraceae > Tetracentron > Tetracentron sinense. Next base: position 181,885 of record JABCRI010000645.1, on the reverse strand, counting down.
AGCAGTAAGTGTCAATCTTTTCTATTTACTCTCACTCCATCTAAACACGTTTTTTCCAGTTTTCTCCTCAAAGTTCATGTATTTAGTCATGGATTTTGCACTTGAGGAACTGAAAGCAGAAAACTTCTTTCTTATTTAGCCATCATGCTTCCTTGTATGGGAATCCTAGAAGTTAAGTATATGAACAGAGGAATTTTACTCATTTTGTCATTGTTGGATCTTGGAACTGATTTTGCACATTGGTATAGGTGAGCGAACGAGATGATAAACTACTTGCTGAGCACATGGCAAAACTGAATCTTGATAATGAAGAGTTAAGTGGTGATGAAGGCAGTGAAGAAGAGGAAGATACAGGGATGGGAGAAATCGATTTGGAAAATGCAGCTTCTGGGATAACAGAATGAGGACTGTAAAGTAGATTGGCATCGGAAAATTATTTCTAGCTTTGTTTTTGTTATTATCACCATGCTTGAGAGTTGTTATATAGAGCCAATTTCCATGGGTTGCCAATCTAGCAATTTATATGACAGATGTTTTCTAGTTGGGAGTGGCCGTGTACCCTGAGTTCATTTGGAGGATACTTCTTGACTTGAAAATACATCACTAAACAGTTTTGCAGTTATGGTATGAAGGATTAGCCCACTCTGGACCACTGCTCACCTATTGTTGATTACTTGTGATTCTCACAGTTTTTTGCACTTCTTGATAAACTCTCCTTTTCGTCTTCCTGCTATTCCTCTCCTACAATCTGCTTGTGTTGCAGGGTCATTGTTACCAGAATCTAATCCGGCGAACAACTAGGATACAAGGTTAGTAGAAGGTTAATGCTCTTGTTGATTATTGGAACTTTCTCACAGTTTCTGTTGTTCTATGCGGTCCAGAAGAACTTGAGATGATTCCCTCATATTTGCTAGTAGGTCTAACCAGTATATCAAAATTCAGATGGTGAAGTGGTCCAACAAGAATTGGTTGTAAACATTGGTTCTTCTCCCTCTCTGTTTGAGTGGAGCTTCTTACCACACCCCCCTGGTTCCCAGTTAGGCAGTGCAGAGTTTTTTTTCTCTTCTCCTTGTTTCTCCTATCGGCTTGTCTGATGGGCTTGTGGTTTTTTGGAACAACTCTCTCTCATCAGTTCAGATTATCTCAGGTAATCCTCACTTCCTTGACTTAACTGTGGATGTTAATGGTGCTCAGTGGTATATCTCCTTGGTGTATGGTTCTACGGTGGCTGGTCCTAGGCATAATCTATGGAGGAAAATTATCGATCTTGGCTCTCACAGAACAGACCCTTGGTTATGCTTAGGAGATTTCAACGAAGTCCTGGAACCTGAGGAAAAATTGGGTGGTCTGGTTCTTGCCCCTACTCAACTTCAACCCTTCCATGATATGGTCTCCAGGGCAAACCTCATTGATTTAGGATCTCAGGGTCCCCAAACGACCTAGTCCAACAACAGAGCTTTTCCCCATCGCATTTCGGCAAGGCTTGATAGGGCCTTACCCAATTCAGCATGACAAGCGGTAGTTCAGAATGCTGTTGTGAGGACCCTTCTGAAGATTGTCTCTGATCACTTCCCTCCCTATCTTGGTACAGTCTGCGGAAGGTAATGGCCAAAGGCCAAAAAAAAAAATCGTTTCGAAGAGATGTGGAACAAGCACCTGAGCTGTGCAAAGATTATCAAGTCGGCCTGGAGGAAACATAGTGTGGGTTCAAAAATGTATTCTCTCTGTTAGAAGATTAGTACTTACCGATGGGATCTTCTTAGATGGAATAAGCAACATTTTGGTTACCTACCAACTCAAATCTACAATCAACATTTTGGTTACCTACCAACTCATATCTACAATCTCAAAGCGCAATTAGCCTCATTGCTAGAGCGCGACAGTGAAGGCCATAATAGGCCCCTCATCCACTCCCTAACTACCAAATTGGATGCCGCGCTTCATCAGGAGGAAACTTTATGACGACAAAAGTCTCGGGCTAATTGGCTGTCTTTGGGCAATAAAAACACTCGTTTCTTCCATTTATCCACCATTGACAGATGTCAGAGAAATAGAATTACCACCATTAAACGGAATGATGGCTCGTGGGCTACTAGCGAAGTAGATGAGGAGAGGCATGTGTTTTAACACTTCTCGGATCTATACTCCTCTTCCAAGCCAAACAATATACCGGAAGTTCTGTCTTCGATCCCCTCACCAGTGTCAAATGATCTAAACTTTGAGTTATGTTGGGAAATATTGGAGGATGAGATAAACCAGGTCATCTTCCAAATTGGAGCGTTAAAATCACTGGGCTCAGATGGCATGTCGGGTCTATTTTATCAATCTCACTGGGCAGTTCAGGAAGCCGTTCTTCAATTTTTTTCACTGTGGTTTTCTCTTGAGGCAAGTTAACTTTACCCACATAGTGAAGATTCCTAAGGTGGCAAACCCAAAAACCATGAATCATTACCGACCCATCAACTTGTGTAACGTCATCTACAAGCAAGCTGATTTCCAAGATATTGGCCCATAGGGTCAAGGGTTCATTGGGGGAGATCATAAACCAGGCTCCGTCAGTTTTCCTTAATGCTATATTTGGTTGCCGAGAAAATTGATGAAAACATAGAAAAGAAAAATTTTTTTTGGATTTTTAATACAATTTTTAGTTTTGTTTTGTCTAATTTTCTTTTCTTTTCCATGTTTTTACTTATTTTCTCGACAACCAAAAACATAGGGTAAAGGGAGACAAATATTAGACAATGTCCTCTTAACTCACGTGATCACTCATTACCTAAAAAAGAAGGGGAGATCGCCGAAGCACCAGATGGTTGTTAAACTCAACTTGAATAAGGCATATGATCGAGTCGAGTTCTTATTCGCCGTCGTGAAACAGATGGGCTATTGTGACTAGTGGATCCAATGGATGCGTCAATGCGTTACAACAGTATCCTATGCCGTTGTACTAAATGGAGAAGCTAAATGTTATATCATGCCATCTTGCGGCCTGAGGCAGGGAGACCCCCTATCACCATACTTATTCTTGATGTGTATTGAAGCATTCTCATGCCTGCTTCAGTAAGCCACGAATGCGGGCCATCTCAGTGGTATTTAGAAAGCAGCCCGCGCCCCTGAAATATCACCCCTCTTTTTGCCGATGACTGTTTAATTTTCTTGCTGGCAAACCTCGAAGAACCTGCTTACTTACGTGCCTTGCTAAATACTTATGGCCAAGCCTCAGGTCAGACCGTGAACTTTTCCAAATCAGGGATATCTTATAGTACCACCACCCCTTCACGGTTACGAAGAATGATTGCTCGGATTCTTCACATTCGTAATCTTGAAGCCCCTAACTATCATCTGGGTCTGCCCTTGGTGTTTGGTCAATCCAAAATGCAAACTTTTGATAAATTGAAGAGGAGAATTATCTCTAAGATATGCTCACGCAAGCGGGTAGAGGGATTTTAATCAAAACGGTGGTTCAAGCGATTCCGGTGTACACTATGAGTTGTTTTAAGCTTCCGAAGAAGTGGGTTGGAGAGAAAAATTCGGTGGTTGCTCGCTTCTCGTGGCATCACAACCAAGAATCTAAAATACATTGGGAAAGCTGTGCAAGCCTAAGGAGTTGGGTGGAATAGGGTTGAGGGACCTCCATGCATTTAACCTGGGCCTCATAGCCAAACAAGGTTGGCGTCTAATGTCGGATCCTTCCTCTCTCTAGGCTAAATCTATGAAGGCGAGGTATTTTCCTCACTCCTCATTTCTCGAAGCTGGATCAGGACATAGGCCGTCGTGGGGATGGCGGAGCATCCTTGCTGGATGCCAGGTTCTTGCCCAAGGAGTGCGGTGGCAGATCGGATCAGGTGATAATGTTAAAGTTGGAGAGGATCTGTGGGTTCCCTCTATAGCTATGTTCAAACCGTCTCCCCTAGAGGGTATGTCTCCGCACAGTTTAAAGGTTTCTTTTTTCATCAGGGAAAACCCTCCGGATTGGGACCGTGATCGGGTGGCTAATTTTTTCCCTCATTTTACGGTGGAGGAGATCATAAAAATTCCAAATAAGCTTGTGTAACCAACCGGATAGGCTGGTGTGGCACTACACAAAATCTGGGATCTTTCAAGTTTGATCTGCTTCCCACCTGGCTGCTCAATCTTTGGCCGCCCATCTACCCTCGTCTAGCTCTAGTCCTTCTAATCGGGAGCGCAAAGCGTGGAGACGAATATGGCAACTCCCTATTCCCCCAAAAATTCAAGTTTTCCTGAGGAGATTATGTAATAACGCCCTGGTTGTAGGTACCAACCTCCGGAAAAGACGAGTTCAAGTGGATGTAGAATGTCCGTTGTGTGGGTCAGCGGAGGAAACTACAAGCCATTTATTTCTGGAATGTCACTGTTCCAGGAGTATCTGTTTTGGGACCCAACTCTCTCTGAAATTGCCTATGCTATCTTATTTGTCAATCATTGATTGGTGGACTAAGTGGGTTTCCGATCCAGCATGTGACTACAGGGACAACCCACTTACCATCCGTTTGGCAACTACTTTCTGGGGGTATCTGGCTGCATCAGAACGAGGTGATTTTCAACGACGTCCCCCCCACAAATTTGAGTCGCTGCTATAGCTAGGATAGAAGCTCTGTTGGCAGATGTTTTGCGGCACCAACGGATCCTGGGAATTATTGATCACTAGACCAGTGAGACATGAGGAGGCTCTCTGGTATCCTCCCCTAGCTGGATGGCTGAAGCTTAATGTTGACGGGGCAGCGTTAACAAATGGGAAAGCCGTAGTTGTAGGGGTAGTGGTGAGGGACCACGATGGTGTGATCATCGCTGAGCTATCAAAGCCTTTTCTGGGTGGCTCTGCTAGAGTGGCCGAAGCGGAGGCTATTCGGTTAGCAATCCACACTGCAGTATCCACCACCTAAAGGGCGTTTGCGACGAACTAATCTTCAATGTTATCAACCGTATGGCCAACTCATTGGCCCATACCTCAGCCCAACAGGGCCTCTCAGTTAGCCTCTCTAGATTTCATTCCCAAAACTTTCCCTGTCAGCCTTCCCCCGAGGCTCCTTCATCGAGAGCGTAGGGCCTGGCCCAAGGGAGCTTGTAAGTTTTCGTTATGTTGAAATGAATAACCTCTTTAATAAAAATAAATAAAAGTGGTCTATAAAAATCGATTAGATTGGTTGGTAAAGGCTTAGGATTGTTTTTTTTTTATTGATTTAATTGTTAAAAAGTGATTAAAATATTTAGTTTATCAATAAACTTGTTTGGATTATAAGTGATTTAATCAAATTTATAAAATCACTGTCATTTTAACTAGTACCATCTTAATCTTAAATAGTTTAGATATGTTTATGATTAAATCAATTATTTTTTCGGTGAATGTATGTCCAGTGATTATATTATAAATATTTATGCTTAAAATAATCAAAGCGAAACGCACCCTTATATTCTCCTCAAACTGCCTCAGAGGGGCTTCGGATTATCTCTGGCGGACACCCAAGGTGGGCGCTCGGGCATCCATGCATCATCCGACATGTGGGCAATAAAAAGGGGAGGTAATCCGATGCCCCGGCGGGGTTATACTTTATAGTACTAGCCTACATATGCTCTACTTTTAGAGATCTTGAAGAAATGCTTTTATGGGTGCTTATAACAGCCTTGGTGCATCTAATTTATCTGAAAAAAACAGTTTCTTTCTAAAATCCAATACTCTGCTACTAATCATTGTTTGAATTATTGAATATGATTAAGATCTGATCGGTTCAATTTTGGGCATAATAGGATGACTAGACAGCAGGTCTCCAAAAAACAAGTGCACGAAAGCAAAAGAACAGCGCTGGGGCTGGGAGGACGATGGCTGATAAATCCAAAGTGAGAAGAGAGTGAAGAAAAAAAAAAAACTAGGCTCAAAGTATCTGTCGGCAGTGTCAACAACCGGGACCCACTTCACTTTGTAGTCACCCACCCATCTTATTCTCATCCAGCTTTAACCTACGGTACACCCTCTTGTACATAATAACATTGGTGGAAAGAAATTATATTAATTATAAAAAAATATTATATATAAGAATCGTTATATTGGTCTATTAAACTTTTTCTTATCAGTTTAGTAAAGTTAATCCCTTTTTCTAAAGAGAAGAAAATTTACTTTGAAAAGACACAAAATTTCTTTTAAACTCTTTTTATTTTTTGTGGGATTCTCCCTTTAACTTTTGTTAAATATTTTGAAATTCTAATTCATTGATTTTGTTTTTGTTTTTTCGTTTTAAAATATCTAAAACTTTATACTATATATGAGAATTTATTATACATAGTCAAAAATACCTAAAATAATTTTATCTCTTTCTCTTCTTATACCTAAACAATCATAAAGTTTTTAAAAGATTCATATAACTATGTATTAATATGGTATAAAAATCTCTCTTATAATTAATAATATATTAGAACATTTAAAAAAATTTTAAATAACAAGTGTAAGTAATTATTAATTATACACCATAGAACCAAGTTGGCTCCTCACAAATTTATTAATTATTAAAGATTATGAAATTATAAAACAATAATTATAAGAGCGCTACACTATAACACTGAGATCAACTATAAATGTCCTTACCTTTCACATCACTGTTTCAACTCTCAAATGCACATGATAACTTTTCTCTAAGTTGACTGAAATACCATTTGAAAGGAAGAAACAAGCGTATTGCACCAACCGGATCAACATTAAAGATGAATTGGTGGTGGTTTTTTTTTTTTTGTCTTTCTGAATTTGAGATATCATTTAAAAGGCAAGGAACAAAATGGGCCCTATGGAGGCTTGGGACCCCGCTCAACAATGAGGCGGGGATGTCTTACGGTAAACCAGCCCGGGAATTCAATTCTAAAGCCTTGACAGTAAGATTATGCGCAAAACCATTCTGCCGCCTGGGAATATACAACACAATGCTATGACTGAAAAGCGATGATTTTTTTTGAGTATCCTTCACTATAGGACCAATCTTAGCTAACATATGATTAAAAGAGGACGAAATCTGATCCACTAAAGTACTTGCATTGGAAAGAAAACGAATTGAGGACCATAGCCTTGGGTTGTTTAAAGGCCAAAATCTCGTCTCGTACAAATTTAACAACAGGAAATAGCTTTAAAAAGATATGACCTTTAAACACTCGAGTTACCGGAAGAACACAAGAAAAACATAGATGATTTGGTTCCCTACCAGGAGGGTTCTTTAGTCAAAATCCAAAAAACAAAAAGCGACACTATTTACTCTCGATGTAGGTAACATGGTGGATCCGGAGTTTCGGAATCTTGTTAAGGAAGAAATGCTATTTTCTCTCAATGTGGGTCCCATGGTGGTCTTTAAATTCCAATTAGGATTTTGCTAGCCTCAATCGCAAATCTTCCAAAGACGCAACTTGGTGGCTACAGATGTCAAACATTTTTTTTTCATTTTGTAAAAATATCAAACATATCCACGTGTTATAGCTACTCTTGCGTATGTGGAAACTAGCAAACACCCCGTGCTATGCACGGGTAGTAACATAGATATAGAAGAAATAAAATAATTATTTTTTAATCATCAATGAGTACGAAGAGTTCTATCACACTCACAAAGCCTCTTTTTAACTTTGATTAATAAATTTTAAACTCACAGAGCCCCTTTCAACTCTGGTTAAGAAATTTTAACTCTTAGGGATTAATTCTTTTAATAATCATTTTTATAAAAAGTAAGGTTAAATTGTTTAACCCTAAAGGTTAATGAATCTTAACCACAATTAATGATGATTAAAAGGGTCACGTGTTGAAAGTAAATCTTGTGGACATGGAAAATAGCCATATATGCAAAACAAAAAATATGACAGGGGGATTTAACAAAATAAGATGGTAGAATACGAAACTACAGAATGAATATAATAAGAAAGACCAGAAAGCCAGGCTCATGGTGTTCCATTAGGCATGAACACATAAATCAACATTTGCATATGCATAATAATAAATTTCCTATCGAAATTAAAAATGGTTAAGTCCTCAAAAAAAAAAAAAAAAAAAAAAAAAAAAAAAAAAAAAAAAATATATATATATATATATATATATATATATATATATATATATATATCATTCTACTAATAAAAGTACAAGGAGTAACCTAAACTTTACTTTGACATTATTATCCCTATTTTATTAATAACTTATAAAATAACCTAACTTTTTTAAGAACCAAAAAAAAAATATTATAAACGTTTTAAATGATTAATAACGTAGAGCACTCCCATCTTCAAAGAACTCCATCTCCAAAAGAACTCCTTCTCCAACCCAAGTAGAAGACTCTCATCTCCACAAGAACTCCTTCACAAGAACTCAATTTCCTTCAAAAACCTTCCTCCTTTATTAAAGAGCCTCGTTTCCTAAAGAAATTTCTTGAAGAAAAACTTTAGAGTTACACAGAAAAATTCCTTCGGTTGTTGAAGATAGCAGCTTGAATTCCTTGCCTGAATTCCTTCGGTTCTTGTTGGAGATCAAACGGTAAGTCATTATGTATTTTAAAATCTAAATGTTCTTGATTACTCTGTGTTCTTGAAGATTAAGATTATCTATTTGAAGATGATTTATCATCATGTGTTCTTTGAAGATTATATATTTAAAAACTTTATCATTCTGTGTTTATTTGAAGATTATATATTTAAAAACGTTATAAGATTTTTTTTTAGTTTTCTGGCGTTGTCACCGGATAACGTGGCCCACCGGGGATTTGGATGCAATAGATAGAGTCTCCTTCCTATTTAGGTTCTAAAGGCACCCCTCTCGACCGGAACGATGACCGGGAAGGGGGCCTACCGCCGATTTCCAGGGAAAAAAAAAAGATTTTTTTTTAGTTTTCTGGCATTGTCACCGGATAACATGGCCCACCGGGGATTTGGATGCAATAGATAGAGTCTCCTTCCTATTTAGGTTCTAAAGGCACCCCTCTCGACCGGAACGATGACCAGGAAGGGGGCTTACCGCCGATTTCCAGGGAAAAAAAAAAAAACGGGTAGAGAAGATGATTAGTAACGGGTTTGGATTTGATCCGAATATCGGGGATCCGTTAGATATTTCAAGTTGACCGGACCTTCTTCAATAGACATGTCCATATAAATAGCCGGTCCAGATCCACGAGAAGCACATTGACAAAGCCCGGCCCGATCCATCCGTACATGTATCCTACGCACTCTCACATCTTTCCCACGCCTATTTCACAGCCTACCTTCATTTCTCCTCTCGTTCAAGCTCTCTCCTCCTTCGATGATGAGCCGATTGCTCGCCAAACAATTGATCTCGTCGCTGATCTCTGCAATTCTCATGACCCTTCTTTTATTACTAATTTTGTTGCTCGGATTTCAGATCGCCTCTCGTCTTGTGCATTGGCGTGGAGCAGTCGTCAGATCTACAAGGTGAGTTTTTTCAATTTCAAAAGCTAAGGGTATATGGTGTTCTTAATAAGATGGAGGTAATTGCATTGTTTTGATTTAATTTGAGTTACAAAGGTTGGAAAGCGAATTTAAGAGTTCGGGGGTTGCCTCATAGTTGATTCTGCAATCTGGGTTTTTAATTTTAATTATTTAGTGTTTTCTTTAATGTTATGTCTCCTCAATGTTTAGTTCTTATAGAAGCTATAGTCCATTACATAGTCAATCAAATAAGAGAAGGTATGGTGCCTTTGTGGTGCCTTTCATATTGAGACGGTAGGCTTGCTATAGTCGTTCTAACGCCCAACCCTAGGATAGGAATAGATGGTACCTCCATATTTTTTGCTGGGTGTGTCAGGGTGCCTAACACCATCCCGTGCACAATCGAATCTTATTACTCATTATCTCTAAATTTATATTTAGGTTTTCTATCAAACTCTTGGGTAGGGATAGATGGGCCATCCTTGTGAGAAAGGTACACCATGCCATCTAATCTGGAGGGGCATGTGTATTTTAAATCACAACATTTATGTATAATAATTATATTGATATATATATATATATATATATATATATATATATATTAACAATATTTTTATTTTTATTAAAAAAATATTTTTAATAATTCAATCTGACCTCTAGCTAAGCCGAGATTTGAGCTCGAGCCTAACCGAGCATATTCGAACCGAGCCGAGCTCGAACATAGAGGAAAAAATTTCAAACCGAGCCGAGCTCAAACATAGATGAGAATATTTCAAATCAAGCCGAGCTTGAACATAGATGAGAATATTTCAAACCGAGCCGAGCAAAGGCCAATCAATATTATTTTAGAATTGGTGTCCACTAAGCTTATGTACTACATGAAACATATTGATTTACTAATATAAATGTACTCATTTACAAGGAGGCAACCGAATTAAAATGATCATATTAGTGTTTAATTATATTTTGAGCTATTAATTTGAGAAATTTACTCATTTATAGTAAATAACTTTTTAAATCTTCCTATGTTATGCAGGTTCATTTATTCATTTCCTATTCACCATTTTAAGGTATTTTATGTTTCTTAATAATTAAGTGTTTGTTATGTTGAATTTTTTATTATTTATTATATTCATTTAAAATTAAATTGATGAAGTAGTTATTTCATGCTTATGTATATATAGATAAATATTCTTTTAGTGCTAACAGGCTTCTTTGAATTTTTAATTGTATTAAATGTTCTTTCATATTAAGAAAAGTGCAGTTTGGATCACCAAGTATCAAATATAGAGTTGTAACCTTTATAATGACATTCAAAAAAGGTATGAAAATTATCTATTGACTTGTATTCTTATATAGTTATATATATATATATATATATATATATATATATATATATATATATATATATATATATATATATATAAACAATAACAAGAATAATAGTAGTTAATTTAACATATATATAATCTTCTTTTGTAAACAGTTTCAGAAGATTACCGTCAAAAGATCAATGAGTATAAGAGAAAAAAATATACAAGTTTAACAGTGGAGAAAAGGCAACAACAAATTCAAAATATTGTAAATGCTCATAAAAAGAGAAAAGCAGCAAATACAAGTATCAACAGCAGTATTCCTTCCGGTGTAAATGAACAAATGGAAAGAAGTATAGATTCGATTACCGATAATGGTACTTATTCTAATACAGATGGACAAGGGTATCGACGGATACGAAATATTAAAGATGCAGCTCGAAGGAATTTTAGTTCGATGATACAAACTTCAAACAATAATATTGATATTGCAGAAACAACAGATGTCATAAGAAGCATACCGTTAGATAATTCAACATTTGATGACGAAGAGACTTTAGAACAAACAAGAGATCATATTGAACCACAAAAGAAGGAAAGCAAAAAGTGGTTACTTAAAGCTCAATTAACAATCTCAAATATTGGGTTTGAAGGTATATAGATTCATAAAATTTAAATATATCATAATGAACTTATTTATTCGTATGTACGAGTATAAAAATAGGTTTATTCTAATATGTGTTGTTAAAATATACAGGTGAATTATCATACGAGCCAATATGTTCTGAATTACACGAGCTGAAGAAACTTGACTCTTGTATTCATTGTGGGGCAAAGAAATTCGAATATGAACCTCCAACCTTTTGTTGTTATAAAGGGGACATCATTTTGGCGTCTACTGCTAATCAGGATGAGTTATACACTCTATTCACCTCTGAAACAGATCAAGCAATTGAATTTCGAAGAAATATTCGTGCTTACAATAGTATGTTTTCATTCACATCATTTGGAGTTCATGTGGACAAAGAACTAGCGAATATGAAGCGAGGGATTTATACATTTCGAGTACAAGGGCAAATATATCATGATTTACCTTCGTTTATGCCTGGTGAAAAGGGACCATGTTACCTCCAATTATACTTTTTTGATACCGATAATGAGCTTCAAAATAGAATGAAGGTATTGGAACACAGTAATGTAAGAGAGCCCATTGTTTTAAAGTTGATGGAAATTGTCTCAAGAAATCCTTATGCACAGTTCCTACACAAAATCAAAGAACTTCCGTTATTGGAGAATCATGAAATTATGATTAGAAGTGATATTCGACTTGATCAAAGGGTTTATAATACACCCTCGGTTGACCAAGTGGCAGCTGTATGGATTGAAAGAAATAATCCTAATAGAGAGCAACAACGTGACATTATAGTTCATTCACATTCAGGGAGAATACACAGAATCAAGCATTACTTTGGTTGCTATGATCCATTACAATATCCACTGTTATTCCCAAACGGAGAGGTTGGATGGCATCAAAATATCCGAAAGAGATATGATACACATAATACAACACTTGATATAACGTGCGAGGAAGACATTTTTGATAAAGAAGCAGAAAATAACGAATGAGGTAAATTATTTACAACATTAATACATAATAAAATTAATGTACTGTGCTGCTAATATTTATAAACTTTTTTTTTTATATTTTTATAGGTGTTGAGGAGAGAAAAATGAAAAAAGTATCATGTCGTCAATATTATTGCTATAAGCTTCAAATCAGAGATGATGATTATTCAACTATTTTGTATGCCGGACGATTATTACAACAATATGTTGTAGATATGTATATCAAGCTTGAGACAACTCGCCTAGATTATTACCGAAAAAAACAATCAAATATTCGAGCAGAATTATACCAAGGAATTGTAGACAGTGTGTTAGCTGGTGAAACAAGAGGCGACAAAATTGGAAAAAGGATTGTGCTGCCTTCATCTTTTATTGGAGGACCAAGGGATATGCGTCGTAGATATCTTGATTCCATGGCCTTGGTACAACGATTTGGGAAACCTGATCTCTTTATAACAGTAACATGCAATCCAGAATGGAAAGAAATTCAAGATGAATTAAAATTAGGGCAACTTGCTCAAGATAGGCCCGATCTAGCAGCACGGATATTTCGAGCAAAATTGCATGATCTAAAAGATCAGTTGTTTAAGAAATGCATTTTTGGAAAGGTTGCTGCCTATGTTTATGTGGTGGAGTTTCAAAAGAGGGGACTTCCACATGCACACATGTTGATTGTAATGCAATCAGAAAATAAGATCACAAATCCTGATCTTTATGACAAATATGTTTGTACAGAGATCCCAAACAGTGAGAAGTATCCAATTCTTTATGAAAGAGTTCTAAAACATATGATGCATGGACCATGTGGGGATCTCAACAGGAAAAATGTATGCATGAAAGAAGGTAAATGCAAAAATCATTATCCTCGTCCATTTTGTCCAAAAACTATTCAAGGTAAAGATTCATACCCAATTTACAAAAGAAGAGATAATGGACGAAAAGCCTTAATACGGAACGCAATGTTGGATAATAGATGGGTTGTTCCTTATAATCCATATCTCTTGACAAGATATAATTGTCATATTAATGTTGAAATATGTTCTGGTCTAAAAGAAATTAAATACCTCTACAAGTATGTTTACAAGGGTCATGATCGAGTGGCAGTGTACATAGCATACAATGATGGAGAGAGTATGGTTGATGAAATTCAGCAATATCAAAATGCAAGATGGGTATCACCTCCAGAGGCAATGTGGAGAATTTTTGAGTTCTACTTAAATGAGATGTACCCATATGTTATCAATTTGCAGTTGCACCTTCCAAATCAACACATGGTATGTTATTGGGAAAAACAGAACTTGGAGCGTGTCATTCACTCAGATAATACATCCAGAACAATGTTAACAGAATTCTTTCAAATGAATACAGTTGATGAACAAGCAAGACAATATCTTTATAGAGAATTTCCCGAGCACTACGTATGGAACAGACAAACAAAATGTTGGACTCCTAGAAAAGCAAGAGAATCAATTGGCCGTGTTAATGCAGCAAACCCTTCAGAAGGGGAACGGTATTATTTAAGGTTACTGCTAAATCATGCCCGAGGTCCAAAATCTTTTCAAGATCTATTGCATTGTGATGATAATGAGTGTTCGTCATTTAAAGAATCTGCACAAAAACGTGGGCTGTTAGAAAGTGATGACAGTATTTCGGAATGTCTTGGTGATGCTACTTTGTTTAAAATGCCAATAGCACTTCGTAGACTTTTCGCAACTATATTGGTTTATTGCGAACCCACTAATGTTCGAAAGCTATGGAATGATTATTTTGAAGCAATGTCTGAAGATCTCATCAAAGAATATGACGAGTCAAATGAATCTCGAGTTGCAGAAACACTACAAAGTGTTAACTTCTTTTTAGAAAGCATGGGGAAAAGCACAACATACTATGATCTACCAGAGATAGAGCAAAATGAAAACCACATTATTGAAAATATTTCAAGAGAAATTGCTGATGAGATGGCTATTATAATTCCTTCGGAAGATTACGATGCATCATCTAATTTGAATTCTGAGTAAGAAATTGCATATAATAGCATATTGAATCGAGTAAATTCCAATGAAGGAGGAATTTTCTTTATTGATGGTCTAGGTGGTACAAAGAAGACATACTTATATCGTGCATTGCTTGCAGTGATAAGGTCTAGAGGTGAAATTGCTATTGCAACTGCAACTTCAGGAGTAGCAGCTGCAATTATGCCTGGAGGCCGAACGACACATTCAAGATTTAAAATCCCAATAATAATTACAGATTCAAGTGTTTGTAATATTTCGAAACAGAGTGGCAATGCAGAATTGCTTCGCAGAGCAAGACTTATCATATGGGACGAAACAACTATGGCGAAACGACATGCAATTGAGACACTTGATAGGAGTCTGTAAGATATTATGGATAATACTTTGTCATTTGGGGGAACAATTATGGTTTTCGGTGGTGATTTCAGGCAAGTACTTCCAGTGGTTATTCGTGGTACAAGGGCAGAAACAGTTGACGCAACTTTGGTTATGTCACATCTATGGGCAAAAATGCAAAAGTTAAAATTGACAAGAAACATGAGGGCCAGATCTGATTCTTATTTTAGTGATTTCCTTTTGCGTGTTGGTAATGGAGAGGAACCTACAATACTTGAAGATATGATTCGACTTCCAGATGAGATGGTTATTAAGTGCACGAATGATGATAAATCTGAAGATGAATTGGTTGATCTAATATTTCCCTCATTATATCAGAATTCTCATTTGGCTGAATACATCACACAAAGAGCTATCTTGTCAACTAAGAATGATTTTGTTGATAAACTAAATGAGAAGTTAATCGAACGATTTCCAGGCAATACAATGACTTACTACAACTTTGATGTTGCTACTGATGAGGCACAAACTTTTTATCTAGAAGAGTTTTTAAACGCATTAGCACCAAATGGACTACCACCGCACAAGTTGATTCTGAAAATCAATTGTCCAATAATGTTGCTAAGCAATTTAGATCCTTCACATGGGTTGTGCAATGGTACAAGATTGGTTTGTCGGGGATTTATGAAAAATGTTATTCAAGCAGAAATTGCTATAGAACAACACGCTGGAAAACATGTCCTCCTACCAAGGATTCCACTTTGTCCAGTAGAAAATGAAGGATATCCATTTCATTTCAAAAGGAAACAATTTCCGATACGATTGAGTTTTACAATGACAATAAATAAAGCACAAGGACAAACCATTCCGCATGTAGGTGTTTACCTTCCTCAACATGTATTCTCACATGGGCAGTTATATGTAGCATTGTCCATAGGAGTATCAATGAGTACAACTAAAGTTTTAGTGAAACATGATCATATCAATGACAAAAGAGGTACCTACACAAAAAATGTAGTTTTTAAAGAAGTTCTAATTGCAAACAGGTATTTTCTTATCCTTTATTAGTAGAATGATATTCACTTTAAATATTTTTTTTGGTTAACTCAACTACACCACAAATATTTTTTTTGTTTGTTACATATTTGAATATCTTTTTAATTTTTTTCATTTATTTTGTAGATATGATGCCTCAGTCATTTATTCGTAATGACTTTGTCATGATTGATTCACTCGATACACTACAAACAAATTGGACAATCAAAGTGGTAGTGCTTCGAGAAGGAATGGTAGAAGAGTACAACAATCTAAAAGGATGCGGAACTATTTTAAAAATAATTATAATGGACAACATGGTTAGTAAATTATATATTATTAATTTTTATATTTTTTATTTGTATCATTTGATTAATTTTTATATTTTTTATTTGTATCATTTGAGTACTTTTTTATTACAGGGAACAGAAATTCAAGCAATATTATTTAATGATATTGTTGAAAAATTTAAAGATCTGTTGCAGCACAACAAGACTTATATTATTTCAAATGGAATTGTATGTCGTGTAAATTCTCAATTCGTAAATGTCCACAAAGACTACGAATTAAAATTTACAAAAGCAACCATCATTGAAGAGGAAACAATTGATGTTATCAATTTGGAGAATGTAAAGTACAATTTCATTCCATTTGAAAAAATACTTCAGAGTACACTCAAAGAGAAAACCATAGGTATGTATTTAACTACTAAATTTTTGTGTATATCTCACCATTATTATTTTATTATTTTAATCATCTGATTTTTTTTATTGTGCACAGATGTTTTAGGAATGGTAATTGATGCAAAATCTTCTTTCCCAATCATTAAAAAGAATAAGAAAGGGGTATTAATGATGCGAAAGCTCACCATTATCGATATGAGGTTAGTATATTCTTATTATTAAATTATGATATATTTAAAAAATTCAATATATTTTTTAACACATGTGTTTCTTGTGATAGGTCAAGTACAATTCCTTTAACATTATGGGGAGACTTAGTAGGAAAAACTGGTCAAGTTCTTATGAAAATGGTTACCGAAAGACCTATAATTGCAGTAAGTTGTTTATCAACTAACACTTACGAAGGTAAAATACTCTTTAAGTTTAACTATAATTGTTATAACATTGTTATTATTACTCTTATATTATCATTTTAAATTTAAATTTCAAGCGTCTCTCTTCAAACTCTCTCGGGAACCACAATTCAAATAAATCCAAATATCGCAGAAGCTAAGGAATTAAAAAATTGGTATATTTTCAATGTTTTTTGCTAAAATAGAAATATATATATATATGTTATGATTTTATTTCAATTAAAATTGTAGGTTTGCTACACAAATATGCGATAAAGATCTTCCTTCTACCATACCTAACTCCAAATCAGACATTTTTAAAGAGACCGAAAGACTTGATCTTGAAGAGATTATTGGAAAATCTCCTTCATCATTTGAGGTATTTTATTAATATTTATTTTATTTTAATTTTTACTTTCTCAATATATTTATTTAAATATTTTTTTTAAATAATTACATTTGGTTGCAGAAATCATATTACTATTTCAATGCAACAATCTCAGAAATTCTCAACTCAACTGAACCATGGTATAATGCATGTAAGAGATGCAATAGAAAAGTAATTATCATGGTAGAAGGTGCTGAATGCGAAGTCTGTAAAAAACAATTTGCAGACTATGTCCAACGGATATATATACATATAAAATTCATATATATTATTTATTTTATTAAAATAAAAATTTGTGCAGGTATATGTTGAGGATCAGGGTTAAATATGCTACAACATAGGCGTTTGTAATCATTTTTGATGATGTAAAAAAAATTACAGGATGTCCTTTAGAGGAACTTTTACGTCAAAAAGAAGATGTAATATTCTCTATATGTCATTATATTTCAATTTTTTTTCTATGTATAATTTTATATTTTAGTATTATATGTCATTACAATTCAATATTTTATTTCTATGTATAAGCTTACATTTTAATGTTTAACATTATTACAGGACGAAAATACATTTTATAATAAAGTGACAGGTTGTAAAGGCAAAACGTTCAAGTTTCTCATCAAAATGGATAAAAAGAAGAATGAAACTATTTCAAACAATTTTGTAGTCCAGGAAGTGGAAGAGGACATCATTGAAGACATGGATTATTTCGATGATGGTGGACCATCAAAAAAGTTGAAGATTTAATTATTTAGGTTTAGAAACATTGCAAAAAATTTACAATTACACTTTATATGTTTTATTTAGCTTAGTTTCATTTTAATGAACAATATTATATATTTTGATTTTATATAGTTTGATTCATTGTTATTGACAATTTAATATTTCTCAAGGTTCATCAAAGGATGTTCAATTATTTTTTCAGTATATACACATTTAAGTTCTGTTATTGTCCCCTTAAATGAATCCTACTTTTTAAATCACTAATTTTAAGGGTTTCATTTTCGCATCAATGGATATTTTCCATGGTTAGAATATTGTTGCTTATAACTTCAAAATATATATAAATTTAAATAGTACTTATCCATAAAAATAGCAATAGAATAATTTATACGTAATAGTAGGTCTCATTGGTCCCATAGATTAGTATAATTGTTCTTACTCTCTATTAATAGAGAGTTTTGTAGTTCTGACACTGCATTGTAGGCTGACTCACGTGTTTTTTTGTCTGGCATCTTGCCAAAACATGAGGTTTGGCAAGAAATATTAAGTAGTCATAATATAATGCAACAAGTTCAGCCACTATATTCTGTACTCCAACTTCCATGAAATATCTGCTGCTTCTTTTTCTTGTGCTATACATGGGGTTGAACCACTGACCTCAATGTAGCAACTTTAAATACCTTATTTTTTTACTTAGTGTCGCAGTGCCTAATTTATCTCTTAATACTGCTCAGTTTGAGTCAGTTCATTATTTTTAGTATTTATAAATATATTTTAAGTAGTCATAATATAAATGCTACAAGTTCAGGCA
The DNA here is from genome assembly GCA_015143295.1 of Tetracentron sinense. Lineage (NCBI taxonomy): Eukaryota > Viridiplantae > Streptophyta > Magnoliopsida > Trochodendrales > Trochodendraceae > Tetracentron > Tetracentron sinense. The sequence continues at coordinate 163,155 of JABCRI010000645.1, read as the reverse complement.
GTATATTCCGTACTCCAACTTTCATTAAATATCTGCTACTTATTTTTCTTGTGCGGTACATGAGGTTGACGTTGAACCTTAGTAACCCAAACCTCCTAACTTGCTACCCGCTCCCGCTCTCAAACCTCGCTTTCACCTCGGGAGCTCGATTTCAACTTTTGTAAACCTCGCTCTCATCTTGCTCTCACCTAAAGGTATGGTTTTTGAGTTAAGTTTTATTTTTATCCTAATTTTTCATGTGAAATGAAGTGTATTTTGTCATTTTTCTTTGTAGGATACAAGATTCATATAAGATTTGCTAATTATTAGTGATCTTTTAATTGAATTTAGAATGACACATTTAATAATTCAATAGTCATCTTATTTGTTGTGATGAAAATTTTGAATTATGAATGATTTTATCAATTTTCTCTTAGAGTTTAAAACACTAAAAAAGATATATTTACATCTACAAGTAATTTTCAAGAACATCAATATATATTTTATGTATATATATCGGCGCTCCGGAGGCGCTCCCAACCCTATCCTAAATTGAAACTTGACGCTCTCGCTCCCGCACCCACTCTCGCTCCCGCTCTACACTCTGGTTACTTAGGGTTGAACCACTAACCTCAATTTAGCAACTTTAAATCCCTTATTTTTCTACGTAGTGTCGCAATGCCTAATTTATCTCTTAATACTACTCAGTTTGAGTTGGTAAACGTATATGTTTTCACTTTTCATCCACCTTTCATGCCCCATTGTTTCTACCATTTGACATTTTCACCAATGTATTTGTTTTACTTTATACACGTCTTCTTACTTGCTTTATTTTGATGTTTTTGTGATAGACTGTTCTTTGGTCTGAGCAACGGAGAACGCACCACATATATTATTTTTTTGGGTCTCCTCTTATGATTGGTATAGACTTATACCCTCTGTTCACTGCACCTTATTTGTCCCCTAACACGACGAGGTCTGCATGTCATGACGAATAAGTGGCTTACTTAGGATTAGTTTTTTTTTTCTTTTTTTCAATTTAAGGGAATTTTATTTAATTAACATTTATTTTACTTGCAAAGATGTTATGTCGATCCTATGCATGCAGATTTTTCTATCCACTGCATCCTACATCAGTATTTCAGCTACATGATTCTACAGTTTTCTTCGTTCCCAATGCCTCGGAACATTTATTTGGGGTTCAGCCCTCCTAAAATCCAGGCTTGAGCCTGGGAAAGCAGTGCAGACCATGATACAGACAATGCAGCAGCACGAGTTTGTTACAATGTTAATATTGTGAACTTTGAACATAGCCCTTCAAAATCTTGGTGTATGTAGATGATATTGTTCTGACAGGAGTATTTCAGCTACACGATTTTTCCTTTTTTCTTCGTTCTCAATGTCTCATAATATCTATTTGGGGATCCCTCATAAAATCCAGGCTTGGGACTGCAGTGCACCTGCTGCCAAGTAAGTGTAGATTACTTGAAAAAGGGGTTTCATGAAAAGATTTCAACTTAACCTTGAGCAGGGTCACTGATCTTCCATTATGGCAGGGCATAGTTTGTGGGTTGGCCACCAATAAGATCATTTACGAATAATACATTGGCCATCACTTCAAGAAACAATTATGAAGTTGAAGGAAAACCGGCTCCTGGTGCTCTATTTATCAAGGTCAGCATGGATGGTGCTCCTTATTTGTGGAAGATAGACCTAAGAACTTATGCTGCATATCAATGTCTCTCTTATGCTCTTGAGAAGATGTTCTGAAACTCACATTTTATTTTAGACCTTGTTGCTTTTAGGTTGATTTCTAGGCATAAAGAAGTGGATAATTTATTTTGGAATTTTTTTTTTTTTTTTAATAAAGGAACTGAATTTTATTGTTGGCGGAGTAATAGGCATGTGTTTTGTATTGGTAGAGAAACATGAGTGGAGAGGAATTGACCTTTTATTTTGTAATTTCGTTATTAAGTATTTATTAGCTAGGGATCATGAAGTCATCTTCCTCTTTTTGCACTTCGTTTGAACAAATATTTTTTGTATTACAATTCTCAGCACGAGTTATAGACGAGCAAGCATTAGAAAGATAAATAAAGTTAAGTTGCATGACTGCAAACCAACTACACTTTTAAAATTCACTTTATATACAAGTATTTCATTCAAGTAAAAATTATATTTGTGAAGATTGGTCACATAGTTGTTAAAGGCGTTGCCTCAGGCGCCTTAGGCGGTCGCCTAGGCCACCAGGCGCTCTGCTCGGCTCAGACTACTAGCCGCCTCAGGCGGTCATTATTAAAAATCTGATATATGTAATATTATTACTGTTTAAGAATATAAAATTTATTTTATTTGAGTATGATTGTTTGATAAACAAAAAGTATGTTAATTTATATACTTCTCATGACTTTTACAATATTATATGTTATGATTTGTATATCCAACAAAAAAAAGTTAACAGATAGAAGAAGAAAGAAGAGACGAACGATGTTAAGTATGTTTCTCTCATGTTAACTTGTTATTTTTCTCAATGGGTGGACCAATTGGTCTCTCTCCCTCTGTTTATGGGTGGACCATATAGTCCTTATTTGTTTTTTTTTTCATGATTGTTAAATTACAAGTAGCTTAGGCGGCCCAATAACAAATTAAGAGCCTTTTTAGGATCCCCAAAACTCTCATAAACTCATATTTAAAGGAATCTTTTATATTTTAAATAAGTGCAGACCCTATAGTTATATATTTTACTTATCAATATTATATTTATTACTTATCTTAAGTAGAATTGAAAAAAAAAAGAACTGAGAGTAAGAGGTACGATATCTCCCTCTCCCCCCTCTTCTTTCTCCCTTATTCAGTGTCACATTTGACTGTCGGGCTATTTTTTTAGTTTTTATTTAGTCTTATATTCTCCCTCCTCTCTCTCTCTCTCTTTCCTACTGGATTGTCTATTTTTTATCTCACAATCTCTCTCTCTCCCCCCCCCCTTTAACAGTCATTGTAGACTTAATTTTTATTCCATTTTTTTCCAATACTTGAAATCCCCCTTTATTATTCTTAGAACTGTCTCTAACGATAGTTCTATCAAAGTGCATCTTGACAATGATGTAATTTATATGAATGTAAGGTCTCTTTTAAAAGAAAATGCATCATACATGAATCTCATATTAGAGAGAATTTTTGCAACAAAAAGTTCATCAGGCGACGCCTTAGGCGCCTCAGGCATCCATGGGGTCTATCGCCTCAAGTCGCCCGGTCGCCTTGACAACTATGATTGGTCACATGGATGCTTATCATATAGTCGAGTAGAGGTTTGGCTTACCTTTTTTTAAATTCTTGTCATTGCTTCCTAGATCACATTATTTGTTGGGAATATAATTTTCCTCAAGTATTGTGCATTTTTATGCGAAGCCATATGGCTTCTTCCACATTGATTTGAGATATTTAGGCCAACTCGTGTATTGGTTGATCTCCAAACTCTTCTATTGAACTAAAGAAGTTTAATTTGATTACATGGTCAATAATGAAATACCAGTTTTAGAAGATTTCTAAAGAATCCATCAGCAAGCTCCCCAGTGACTTGGAAGGAATGGAAGCATCAATGGAACGCTTGCTTGCTTTGATTGATGATGTTTACAATTATGTCGATGATGTTGTGGTGCAAGATCTGACCCTGCTCCTACTTGATTTCCTTCACTGCTTTTTCTTGTATGTGCACCAAATAAATTTTTGGTACTTTCACACCATCATTATAATATCAACCCTTTGAGGTTAAAAAATGAATAATTCTCTACTTTCATTGTTGTTCAGTTTACACAAAACTATCCAAAAGAATGCAATTGGTATTTGGTTGTTATTCCATAGAAAGAATTTGCTCCCAACAAAGTTTTTTTTAAAAACTAGATAAGTATTAATCAAGACCTTTTATTACTATGTCTTAATATTGATTAATATTTATGTGTCTATAAGTCTAGCTTGTCTTGATGACAAGATATATGAGCAACAATTGCAACATATAAAATTTTTATACAGTTATTAATTTTATTGAATTATTTTATTAAAAATATATTTTATTTGTAAAAAATAAATACGTGCAATGCACGTGCACCTTTACTAGTATATATATATATATACACACACATTGCACCATGCCACACCATAATGTTTCTTGGACATAAACGACAGTTATGTAAATAGCCTTTAAGTGGATACCTAAAAAACCTAAAGTATTTGAAAGAATAAAATTAATTTATATAACTCACTAAATTGCAAAAATACTCACGCGTGCCTCAAGTAAATAAACATAAAGAAGCAACTTTATAATCTGAAAGGAGATGGTCTATGAGAATTGAATCCTTGAAAGCCCCTAGGAATAACCTAACATAGGTGGGATCCAAGTTGAATATCGCCCAGAAACATCTGAATATTTTATAAAATCATTTTCAAAAGGTACGATAACATTATGTAATTCATATAGAAATTATATATTATCAGAACACAAAATATACATTTTCATATTTGTTTCTACTGCTACTTAGGCTAAATTCTTAAAATAGAGTAGAGATGCTCAGATGCCGTCAGTTAATAGGCAATGAATGACCTGCAATAAAAGGAGCATTTTTGGCATCGATGATCTTGAGAAATAAAACAAAACAGATAACTATTTACTCTAAAGACCAAAATACCTAGTGTTTCTTAATGTGCTTTCCTGCAACAGCTACAGACTTTGTATCCTCACCATTACCACACTAAATACACTGCAGTACCTGTTTACGTATGAAGTTCAGAAAATCAGAAACAAAAATTAAACTATAATAGGGTTACCACACCATTTTAGAGATTGTTTAAAGCAAAACAACAGATGTTACAATTCTGCTTTGATGGGTTAAAGAAGCAAACCTATAATTCAATGAGAAATGAGAAGATTTATGATTGAAATTGATGTCATAAAGCAAATTGCCACTTATAAAGACGTTTAAAAACAATTGTCATATTGCAAATTAATTAAGATTACCTAAAATTTATTGTCATAATGAATCTTTTTAAAACAGAAAATTGATTGTCATATAAAATAAAATTAAAAAAAAAAAAAAAAAAAAAACCTACAAAGGCCATTGTTGGTATGTATGACTCGGCTGTACTCAACCAAGCTAAGCTTGCCGGCTCAACTCGCCCGACTCATTTGAGCCTAGTTCAAGGTAAATTTTCAGGCAAACCAAACTTCTCTTCTCCTGACCTCATTTCACACTTATTGGTAGAGGACCAATAAATGCACAAGGAAATTGAATTAAATATAGGTATGTGGCAAGGAGGGAATGAAGTAGACGCTTGGGAAAAAAAAAGGAAACTGTTACAACTTTCTAAACTTTATTGCCATAATAATTCTTTCTAAAACAGAAAATTATTTGTCATATTAAGTTACCAATTAACAAATTTAAAAACGGTTTTAAGATGATCAGAAATAGAAAGTAGAGAGACCTTATACAGCTGCCATGTGTCCACAAAGACACTCTACATTGAGAGTTACAATTAGGGAGACCTTATACAGCTGCCATGTGTCCACAAAGACACTCTACATTTGCCATGTGTCGACCCACCTTGGATTTCATAGTAAGTAAAAATGAAAGGAGAAAATTTAGGAAAGGAAAAAGAATTAGGAAAAAAAGAGATGGGTCCCATTATTTTGCATAGGTGGTTTCACAAATAAAGAATATGTCTAGGTGACTTCACAAATGAAGAATACACTTAGGTGGCATAGGAGGAGTTTTTACTCTAGCATATATATCTAGGAGTAATATATATCTAGGAGTAGTAAAGATGTTTGGAGTAAATGCGTTGCAGCTATAACTCGTCTTCCAATTATTTGTTTAGGGCACCCGTAGACGACTAGGATGCATGCTCTCATTTGTCGATAAGTGTCCCACTACCTATAGCCTATAGGTGTATTGTTAAAGTAAAAAGAGCAAATGTGCCTAAGAGGGTGAAGCAAAATGAGGTTCTCAAACGATAGGGACAGTGTGATTAGGGCCTTTCAACCGCTTCAGGCCAAACCCAGTCCACCCCTATTGGGATACTCCTAATCTGGATCTAACCCTATACCCCTATTGGGATACTCCGAATCTGGATCTAACCCTATAGTCTATGGCCACCTCAGGAGCAAACACTCCATCACACACCTTACTTAGTCCACAGTCAAGACTTTGTTTTTATGGGATTCTTTGCTAGCCAAGCACCTGTCAACCTGCAGCTACCGACTCTTCGCTCTGGCAGATGCCTGACTTTTAAATTTGGATTTAACCTCTTTAGTCGGCAAGGAATAATAAAGAAATCAAAATATCAAAAAGGTTGTATCAATTTCTCCCACGATATTTTTGATGTCTCCCTTAGGCATTTGGGAAAGGAAACCGTTGCCATTTAAAAGCATTCCTAATTATTTTGGTGAGTCAAAATACTTAAAATTTGTAAAAATAGATCTCCAACAGCCTTTTCAAACATTTTTAGTTTTTTTTATTTTTATTTTTTTTTGGTAGAAACTAAAAATTTATTCATCTGAAGGAGGAATGTACATGGGCCTGAAGGTTAAAACCTTTGCCAGCAAAAATCAAATTTTCCATAGTACAACTTCCGGATCTAAAAAACTGATTTGATGAGTGTGCAGTACACACCAACACACTAAGTTTGTTAAGTGTCACCAAATCAAATCTTCATTTCTCCTTTCTTTTTTGTGATCTCACACAAATAATAAAATAATATTTCTTTCTCCTTTTCTTTATTATGGTTCCACACAAATAAATAAAATAATACTTCTCTCTCTTCATTTTTTGTTTCCCACACAAATAATAAAATCATATTTCTTATTCATCTTTTTTTTTGTTAAATTGGTGAGGCTGTGTTACGACTGTTTAAAATAAATAAATAACCAAAATGCAAAAAAAAGTGAATTTTGACTATTTTGACAAGTAAAATTTGATGAGGCTGCTAGGAATGCTCTAAGTGGAGGTGTTTTATTGAGTAGCCGAGTCATGGATTTATATTGTATGTACTTTTAGCTTCAGGTTAGTAGAAAAGGGTCATTTACCCAATTAGGACGTTCTTCAGCAAATTAAGGTACCATCAGTAGATAGGCATGCGAACCAGTCGTGTAAAGGCTGCAAAGCTTGCTCGGTCAGCCCTATGTAAAGCAAGGGTACTCGGCAGCCCATAAACATCTTCACTCCATATTAGCACACTCGCTCCCTCCTCAATGAAAAGACTACCATGATTTCCGATGGGAAAGTCGAGTCTTTTATCTTCGTAATAATGAACTAACATTCACGTCAATACAAAGCTAGATTACTGATCCTTGAGACGTTCATTTGTTTTGTTTAAAAAAACTGGTTCAACCAGCGAGGTGTTTAGGAGAGAAACTTGAGAGAGCAATGGTCTTGTAGCCTTAGACTAACAAGATGCCTACATGCCAGAAAATGTGTTAGATATACTCTCTTTTAAGAAAGGTAAGTGATAAAAAAAAAAAACCTCTCGACAGCACTATCCAAAGCTGGACCGTATGAACAACGGTGCTAATACATGAATACATTTTATAGTGGTCCCGACTTTGTGTCTGGTGTCCTTAGATTTTAAATGAGCATAGGCATACTTAGAAATCTATTTGCAAAGGCTAGACCTCATTGGTCATGTCCCCTCTCTTAAATACTCACCAAGTTGGGTAAGTTTTTAAGAAGAGGACTGGACCAATGAGATTTAGCCTTAGGTTTGCAAATAGATATTCCAGGTAAGTGAACTATTTTCCATTTTAAATCAAAAGTCAATCTATAGGTACTCCCAAATATACTCCATAATCCTAACCGTTTATAACCAACCACTAAGGGTCAGGATTTCAGTTGACTTAGTTTGTCTTTTCTATTGCCACATCAGCAGGAATCCTAACCGTTTAATAATTGAGATAAACAGTTAGGATTTGGGAGTATATATGGGAGTACACTTTGGGAGTATCCCTAGACTAATTCTTAAATCAAATGGCCCAACACTTGATTATACTATGAAGTGTTTTTAATGACTTCCCTTTAATAAAAACGTCAAATTTATTTTTATTATTTTAAATTAATATATGTTAGATACATTTATTGACGTGTCAATATGCTATATGCTTTATAGATTTGGGCAGTCAACTTTCGTTTTGGGGATTAAAAAAGTCTCATATTCACTTACTTCAGTCATAACTCATACCTTCTAAATGTTTTGGAAAACATTGCTAACTTGGGTTTGGTTTCAAAATTCAAACAAACAAACTACGGGTCTATTCGCGTACGCTTATTTTCAAACAAATGGAGCCTACGAAAAAACACGTGGTAATGGAAAAAGGAAACGAAAAAGTGCTCATTGACCTGATGACAATTGTCATGTATCGATTGAAACGAATGTTTCATAATACTTCAAAACCTTACAAAAATAAGTGTTCTGTTATTAAAAAGATTCTTGCTTGAATGAGATTACGGACAAGAGACTCGCCTTCTTAAATCGTGGCCTATGATTGTCCTCTAAGTTTCTAGGACTTGAATTGCAGTAACTCGACCATCTTGTTATCCTTTGTTGTTTGAGGCAAATCAAATGACTAATGAAAAGATGTCTCCAAGATCACAAGGGTCTCTACTGTGGTTGGCTTTCGTAAATATCATTCAACTGAAACTTCTACAAATACAAATTCATTGAGAGTTATTTATCATTTATATGAGTTGAACTCATTATCCCTTAATGAAAGATAAACCTTCACCATCCTAACTAAAGGAACGTGGATATCCTTTATAGGGTCGGAGCCACACAGGGCAAGGGGGGCTTCAGTCCCCTAAAAATTTTGGGGAAAAAATTCTTATAGCATTACTAGGGGTGTAGTCTGGGAAAGGGGCGGAGCCGGGGGGATGAGGAGCTCTAGCCTCCCCATGAATTTTTGAGAAAAAATATATTTCTTACAAATATATGCGATGACCCAGGACCTTGCCCAGCTACACCCCAAACCCCCATTGTTAGCCCCGTGCAATAGAATCCTGGCTCCGCCCCTGATCCTTTCGCATAAAGTTTAACGTGGCAAAGAAAGGTTCTACATTGTATTCAAAACAGGAAGATAAAAAAAGTATGGTTCTATATGCTTAAGTTAGGCAATTAGACAAAGCATACAAATGCAGTAGCAATGTAACATAGACAAATGCCTTCAGTCATTGCCTTGTGGTATGATTGAGTTTACCAAAGGCATCATAATCATTTTGGATAAAATTCTCATGATGTTTGAATTTAGTTGCCCTCTCCACTAAAAAAATAATTAGATGGGCCCATAATGATTCCTCTAGTATGCCTTGTAGAACAAGCCGGCCTAAGAGAGAGAAAGAAAAGCCGGTTAGTAGTAAAGGGGACGGCAGGGTCAGTATTCGATGCATCTTTTCTTCCTTGGATAATGCTAGCAACACTCTTTAATACTTACTCTCTTTGAGAGGACCCAGTATTGGTTTGTATTGGTTCAAAAACCCGTGTTGACTAACACACGTCTTTCTCTCAAAGAAAATGAATTTAAAAGAAAATGTAAACTAGCATTACCCTTATTCCTTTTCTATGTCGAGAGATCAAATCACAACCAATTGTGATAGGAGGAGTACTAGTCCCAGCCGCATTATGTTAATTTTTTTTTTCCACAGATGCAGTGTGGGTGCAACACGTGGTGTTGCTACCCTATAGCATAGAGATGGGCTGACACTTGTTGTCACCACCTTGCATTTGGGCTAGCATTTCTGTTGCGATTGAACTCGGGGAGAGTTCAACGCACCCACAGGCCAACATGTGTCCCTTCTAACCCCTATTAACTATGTTTAAGCTTCACTAATCCTTGGGACCTTAGTTTCAAAAAAAAATATTACAAAAAATTTTAACTCTAGTTTTAAAAAATTAATCTTGAGGTTAAAATTTTTATAATATGTTTTTAAAAAAACCAAGGTTCTATTGTTGAACCCTAAAGGTTAGTGAATCTTAACCACATTTAATATGTGTTCAAATTAAGGGACAAGTGTTGGCAGTATTGAACTCTCCCCAAGTTCAATCGCAATTGATTGTGACGTGATCCGATCTCCTATCTCCATACCTTAGTAACTCAAACCTCCTAACCTGCTGCTCGCTCCTGCTCTCAAACCCCGCTCTCACCTTGAGAGATCGATTTCAACTTTTGTAAACCTCACTCTCACCTCGCTTTTTCACCTAGAGAATACGGTTTTTGTGTAAAGTTTTATTTTATTCCAACTTTTCATGTTAAGTGTGGTATGTTTTGTTATTTTTCTTTGTAGGGTAGAAGATTTATATAAGATTTGTTAATCTTTTTCTTTCTTTTTTTTAAATTAAAGCCACTCAGAGGGAGTGGAGGGTTTGGCAGACCCCTATCTGTTTATTAAAATTAAGAGAGAATGGGGGGATATAAAACCTTACCCCTACAAGACAACCAAAAGAAAAGAAAAAAGAGGGGGGACATAAACATTACCCCTACAAGACAAGCTAAACAATCTAACTAAGACAAATTATCTATGAATAACTCTAACATTATCTAAACCAACCTTATCTAAGAAAATTAGAGAGGAACAAGGACAATCTTGATTGGAGTAGAAGCATCAGAGCTGAGCGTATCACAACCATAGTTAGCAAGCGAATCTGCGATCACATTTGCTTCTCTAAAAATATGGCTAATAGAAGCACACAGGGGTTTTAAGCTAGTAATTTTTTGTTCAAATACCAAGCATTCCATGGATGAGAACATTTAACATTATATGCATCAATTAGAGATTTTGAGTCTGATTCCACATCCCTCTAAGATTGTTGCAAAGCCGAAGACCATCAAAGAGAGCACGAGATTCAACTGTAAAGTTGGAGTAGACCCCATAAGAAGAAGAAAAAATCCATATTTCCTTTGTGATCCCAGATAATTCCACCCCCACCTGTAATTCCCGGGTTCCCACGAGAAGCACTATCAACATTAATCTTCAGTCTTCCTTGAGGAGGAGGGAGCCATTTAATATAGATAACATTGGAATTTCTTTCAAGAGGAATATGCCGATTGATAAAAAAGGACATATCCAACTTTTTCTTGGATGTGAAATTACCAATCTCAAAAAGCCGTCTTTTAATTTTGTCGATAAGCACATGCTTAGGAGTTTTAACATTGTCAAATCCACGGGCGCATCTTTCTTTCCAGATTTCCCAAATGATGATAACCGAAAGGACCACTCAATGATATTGCTGGATCTTTCTGAAGCACAAAACCATCGCATCAGAAAACATTGAATATTGTCACTTAGAAGCGGCGTGTAGAAATATAATCTTCCAAAAAAGCTCTAAAGAGAACCTGTAATATCTCTTTGAAGAAAAGATGATTTGAATTTTCAATGTTTCCCCTATTACAGCAAGAACAACAACTAGCAAGAGATATACCAAGATTTTGAACTTTATAATCAATAGGAATGACACCATACATTACCTTCCAGCTGAAAATCTGGATCTTTTTAGGGGTCACTGGATTCCAAATATACTTACTCCACTCTTTAAGACCTTCAGAAGTACACAAGGAATTCCAAGCTAATTTAATCAAAAAAATCTCTTTTGGATTTAATTTCCAATAAAAGTGTCTGGATCATCAGAAATAAACAAACCTGCATCTATAATATCTACTTTATTATGATTAGAAAGATTATCATTAAGTCTACTAAAATCTCAATTACCTTTAAAGTTTAACATGTCCGAAATAAGGGGAAAAGAGGTAGGATTAGTAATAACATTAACAATAAGAGGTTCATCTCCAATCCAAACATCCAACCAAAAACTAATTTTGGTACCATTGCTTATCAAAGAAGCAGAGTTATAAATAACAGATTTATATAAATTACAAATAGATTTCCAAGTTTTAGAAGAGCTAGATCTGGAAGAGGCATTCAAAATATGGTCAAATTGATATATAGCTTTACAGAATCTGGTCCACAAAGACTCAGATTGATAAAGGTTCCAAGCTTGTGTCATACGGAAAGCAATAGAAAATTCATGCATCTTTCTAATTCCTAGACCTCCTTCCGAGAAGGGAAGAGAGCACTTATTTCAATTAATCCAGTGTCTTCTTTTTGAATCACCATAATTTATTCCAAAAAAATTTGCCAAAATTTTATCAATAAGAGAAGAAGTTTTTTTTGGAACATGAATAACTGCAATAAGATGAGTAGGAATAAAAGATAACACATGATTTATGAGAGTTAATCTACCCCAGCATTCAAATGTTTTTACCTTGTCAATCTTCAATCCTATGTTGAATTTTTTCCAACATAGGAAGAAACAAATAAATTTAAGCTGATCTTTATATAAGGGAACTCCAAGATAAACAAAAGGAAATTGCTTGTTAATAATACTCACACTAGAACTAATAGAATTTATTCTATTGCGAGAAAGATTAGAAGAGCAATATAAAGAAATTTTGGAGCGATTGAGAAGCTGATTTGAAGAAGCTTCATAAGATGAGACAAACTCGAAGATTTTCTTAGTGCTCCTTTTTTTTCCATTGTAGAAGATCAAAATATCGTCAACAAAAAGAAGATGAGAGATCGGAATACAATATCTGCTCAACTTATAGCAAAACGATTCATTTTCAGATATCTTATTGATGCCACTGCTCAATACTTTCTCAGCTAGAATAGAAAGGGTTGGAGATAAAGAGTCACCTTGCCTAAGTCTCCTAAAGCTTTGAAAGAAACCATAGAGACCTCTATTAACAATTATAGAGAAAGATTGGTTGTTGAGGCAACCTTAGATTAGATTAGTTACTCCATTACTAAACCCTAATTTTTTTTTAAGGACAACTAGAATGAAGTTCCATTCCATTATGTCATAGTCCTTAGCCATGTCAAGCTTGAAAATCACATTCCCTTCTTAAACCTTATGATCTATATCTTGAATCATTCCTAAGCAATAATAACATTCTCAATAATATTTATGCCTTTAACAAACGCATTTTGCTCTTCAGAGATAATACGAGGAAGGAAGATCCCAAGACGATCCGATATAAGGCGAGAGAATTTATAAAAGAAATTACGCATGCTAATAGGTCTAAAATCCGCAAAGGTTGTAGGAGAGCTGCACTTAGCAATCAGAGCAATAGCTGTAGCATTCATCACCTTGGGGACGTATTTGTAAGTGAAGAAGCAAATAACCACATCGAGGAGATCTTTTTTAATGATATGCCAGCAAGAATGGTAGAACCGAGAACCCATCCAGACCCGGAGCACTATCAACCGACATACTAAAGACAAGCTTATTAATATCATCAATAGTAGGAATAGCAGAAACAAGGCAGTTTTCCTCATCTGAGATAAGGTTAGGAATATTAGACAACATCTCACTTTCAGGATTACAATAATTAGAAGAAAAAAAGGTGTTTAAAGAAAGTTACCGCTTCATTACCAATATCTTCATCCAAATCTTTCCAATTACCGAGAGAATCTTTAATACGGGAAATATGATTCCGTCCACATCTCGCCTTAGTAGACAATTGAAATAACTTCATGATTTTATCTCCCTCCTAAAGCCATTAGACTCTGAATTTTTGTCTCCAGTAAATTTCTTTCTGGAGAAGAAATTTTTGCAACTCATCTTTGTAAATAGTCAATTTGGGTTTATTTATCAGCATCCCAATGAGTTTGGATTTCCAGGTCTAAATCAGAAATATGCACTTCAATATCTTTTATCTTCTTAAAGATGTTACCAAAAATGACTTATTCCAGTTTTTAAGGCAAATTTTTAATCTCTTTAATTTGAGGAAAAAAGATATAATTAGATCAGCAAAAATTGGAGGATCACAAGATTCCTTCACAACTCTCTGAAAATATGAGTGCTGAATCCACATCTGTTGGAATTTGAAAGAGGAAGGCTTTCTATTTTGAACATGGCCGATAGAGGCTAGTAGAGGAGAGTGATCCGAAGCCAATCTAGGAAGATGGGAGACAGAAGTATTAGTAAAATTAATGCTCCAAACAACATTAATAAGGATACGGTCTAGACGAGCATAAATACGATTAGCACTAAATTGGTTATTACACCACGTGAAATGATTTCTAGAAACCCGCATCAATTAAACCAAGAGCATTAATCATGGAGTTGAAATCCTCCATGGAATTAGCATTAATATCCCTCTCACCCAACTTATCATTAGTACTGGAAATAGCATTAAAATCTCATCTAATGAGAAAATGACTTGTAAAAAGAAAAAAAAACAAGAAGCTATATCTACCCACAGAGTTATTCTCTCTCTTCTATCACATTTAGCATAAATAAAAGTATATCTAAAAGAGATCATATTAGGCCTTTTAGCATCAACAATAATCAGTTGGTCAGAAGAGTGGACATAAGAAACTTGAATGTAATTTTTCCACATAAGCCAGATTTTGGGATAATTAAGATTGGAATCTAAATGACAATCCATACAGGTGAGCTTGCACACATCTTTCAGACAGTCAAATTTATTCTTGGATTCCATAATAGCAACTAGATCAATGTTATGAGATGAGTTAATATTCTTTAATCTAGCTTGGGATGCTACATTTCCAATTCCCCATATGTTCCAAAAAAGAATGTTAATCGTTGATAAAGGTTGGGTGGAGTAGGACCATTAGAAATGATGGCAGTTCTAGACCGAGTCACTCTATTAGAAGTAGTTTAGAATGATACATTTAATATATCAATACTCATCTTAGTTGTTGTGACTACAAATTAGAATAATGAAGGATTTTATCAATTCTTTCTTATAGCTTAAAAAGTATAAAATATATATTTGCATCTATATATATCGTTGCTCCAGAGGCGCTCTCGACCCTATCCTAAATTAAAATTTGATGCTCCAGCGTTCTCGCTCCTGCTCCCACTCTCGCTTTGGTAACTTAGCTTCATGCCTGTAGTAGCCATTACGTTGGTAGACTGAAAGTAAGGACTGCCGTCTTGATATTGTACACGTGCTTTTTTTAGGGGGGTGGATGTCATCATGCAATGCAGACCACTCCACTGGCGAGGAGAACTATTGCTCCTCGTTCTCACAAAGCCGCCTTCAACTGCCATGAACTCAGGGTAATTTTTTTTAATCATATGATTTTTTTTGAAAAAAATTCTAAAATCCAAGGGTAGATGGATGAACCTTAGGTTGAGTAAATCTTAACCATAGTTAAATGAAATTAAAAGGGGGACATGTGGTAAGAAAAGGACAGCTGGGAGGCCCCTCTTCACGTCATCAGCCGAGGAGATGATTATTTTCCTTTCATTTTCATGATAATATACATAGATAGTGTGTCATTTTTATCTCTTTTGCTCCTTTTTAAAAAAGATAATACACAACACACCCACATAGGGGCGGAGCCACAAGGGGTCTAGGGTGGCTTCAGCCGTGAACAAAATAAAAATTGTAGTATTAATTAATAGGGACAGAACCGAGGGACAGGGTTCTAACCCTCCTGAACTTTTGAGCAAAAACATATTCTTTTAAAACGGACACAATCAGATATGAGATTGCCCATGAATTTGATCCTAGAAAAATCGGAGATATCCCAACACATCTCACCAAAAGGGCATCCCTCTTACTTCTTTGCTTATTGACTCACGGGGATTGAAATTGCAAATCGGAAACAACAGGCGGACATGCCATATCATTGTACCCGACAATGTAGGTAGAAGTTCTTGTATATTTTAAGGGAATAACTATGAACAAGAACTCCGGTTGAAGTGTCAACTGAAGCAACCCAAAAATAGCTTCAAAAATTACCATGGAAAGAGGTATTTGTGGGGAAAATGTACTATTAAAAATACATTTATTTGTGTTCATAATTACAAACAACCATTTCTCATATAAGGATAATAAATCAAAATTTAAACCTAATAAATAACTTTATTTAATGAATTAAGTTGCTCACAAACTACTCAAGCTCGGAGCTTATGTGTTAAATCTCGATCTCGGTTATTTAAATAAATAAGATAAGCACAAGCTTAATTTTGAGTTCGTCTACTTAATAAACAAGCTTGAACATCCATGGCTCGGCTCGGCTCGGCTCGGCTCGGCTACACCTTTGCCATTCGAGATACTCTCACATTAGGCGTCTTATTTGGGGGGACAAGTGAGAGGGAATATTTTAAGTCCATCGAAACCATACGTCAGTAATAGTACCGCTAGAGGTGCAGACAAGACTAGACGGTGCAAGTGCTTCTTTTACAAACCATCTCAAATGATACCATTGGCTGATGGGTATGTGAGGACAAAACTAGCCATTCAGCCCTTCCCTTTCTCCCAATTTGAAAGCTAACCCAATAGCTCCTTTTGCCCAACTCACTCAACTTCGCAACCCCTAAGAAATGGCCTCGGATTGTCTCTGGTGAAGCCAGAAGACAAAACTCCTCAACTTCCCTTCCTCAACTTCCCTACCCCTAAGAAATGGCCTCGGATTGTCTCTGGTGAAGCCAGAAGACAAAACTCCTCAACTTCCCTACCCCTAAGAAATGACCTCGGATTGTCTCTGGGGCAACCATAGAATAGGGGACAAGTAGTGGAGAAGTCAAAATTATGGACTCCATGATTTTGACTTCTCCACACACTACATGACACATGACGATAAAATGGTGAGATAAAGGGGGAAAGATATCAAGTGGGGAGAAGTCAAAATCATGAGGAAAAAATGAAATGACTTCTCCCCTTTAATCGCCACATGTCCCTTATTCTATGGTTGCCCGAGAGGGTTTTCCGGCTGCGCCAGAGACAATCCGAGGCCCTAAGAAATGCAGCAACATAATACAAAGTCGATGAAACAAAGACAGAGAAAGTATTAGATCTACTTCCTGTTATAATTTTGAAAGTTTGCACCCACAAGATTGAGAAAATTGTATTATTTCTTAGTATAATTAAGGAAAGAAAATGAAAGGAAAAAACATAAAAAAGAAGTTAGATTTTGTTCTTGTGAGATTGAAGCCACTGAAAGCAGCTCAAATTCCTATCCACCTGCTGAGAGATGGAAGGAGAAGGAAAAGCTGTTTATAGCCTTGAAAAAAAACCTGTTATTAAATGATTGAAGTCAAACTGTTAAAGATAAAAGAAAATGAAGATATCGGTAATTTCTATGTGGGATTATGAGACAGCAGGAATAAAAACAACATAATCCACTAAAGTTAAGGGTCCGATTCAAATTCAATCAAATGCAGGAAAAGTTTGATTTTTCTTACACTTCTCTCCTATCCTATTTAATGAAATTTTCCTTATGAAAACATGAAAATATTCTTACATTTAATGAAATTATATTCAATACATAATGATAAAAAAAAGTCTGATAATTCGTTAACAATTTCACTCAATCAAGGGTGTAGCTAGGAATTTTTCCTTGGGGGGGGGGGGGGGGGCAGATTTTTTTAGATGGGTCCATCGTGATCATAAAATTCGTTAATATTGTATTACAAAAAAGGGTTCAGTAAAAAAAAAAGTGAAAAACATGAACCGGTCTATATTGGTACCTACCAGTCATTTTAATACCCACTAACTGTGGTTAAGATTTATTCAATCCTACGGTTCATCCATTTAACCTTGGTTCTTAAAGAAAAATAATAACTTTAAGTTTGTTAAGTTTAATCACAGTTAAAGTGGATGAAATGGGAAAACATTTGATTATGTAGTCAAAAGCACTACTTCAAAATTACTATATTTTTATATACTTTATCTTTATATTATGGAAATTGTTTTTTCAGTCGCGGGTTCCATGCATGTTCAATGGAAGTGTGCGCTAGCTCCCCTACTTGACACATGTCCATTTTAACACTCATTAACTATGGTTAAGATTCACTAACCCCTAGGATTTATACATATATCATTGGTTTTTATTAAAAATTATTAAATTCCTAAGATAACAAATCTTAACTGGTGGTACTAGGGACACGTAAAGAATCAATTCTTTTATATTGTACATATAAAAAAAAATTACAATAATTTTTTTATCGGGGGCCATTATATACAAAATTTATATATTATGTATTTAAAAAAAAATTACAAATAGAATTTATTAAATTTTCAAAAAAATTGGGGAAGCCATGGTCCCCCGGCCTTGCTCAATGGTTAACAATTTCACACATTGAGTGAAGGATAGCAGGTAGTCCCCATATATATAATATTTACAAAGGAAAATAATCACCTCCTCAGTCGGTGACACGAGTAGGTGCATTCCGGGTCTTCTTTTAATGTCACATGTCCCCCTTTTAACTCCATTAATTGTGGTTAAGATTCACTCACTCCTAGGGTTCACTCATCAATCCTTAGTTTTTAGAAAAATAAATTTTTTTTTATAATCACAGGAGTTAAAAAAATAAAGTTCATGGAAGTTGAGTTGGCTTTGTGAGAGCGATGAGCAAAAGTTCGTTCCTTACCAGTGAAGCGAACTATTGCTCTTTTACAAAAATATTAGCCTCATTCATAGTCTTCTCAACATAGTTACCAGAGTAAGAAGCGAAAACAAGAAGCAAAACAAAGACGAGAAGTGGGAAACGAGGCTAAGAAAATCCTAGGAAAGAGAAAACGAGAAATGAGATATACGCTCCTCATTCCCATTATGTTATTATGCGTAGCTATATCGTTGAATTTATCTTACATAAGATTTTTGTGAAAAAATAGGTGTCTTAGGTTCAAATCAACAATACTTGCTTAGAGTCTACATCCTAGACTATAGACTATATATTGTGATCTATCCCATCACTTCACACATACAACTCTGGAAACGAATTTGTCCGAGGAAGCAAGCTTCTCACCCTATACATAACTTCCCTACAACTATGCTTCCCAGACCCAAGGTGGTGGCAACTCCCTGTTGTAAGTCCATCTCCCTGTTATAGGTTAACAACACCACCTATTACACCCACACTGCCTCTTTTGAAAAAAATTGACTTAGTGTATCTATAAGTGTTACCCCAGATGAGAGAGAGTAGAGATAATCTCTCACTTCCCTCTCAATCCAAAATATATAGATATGTAGAAATTGCGAAATCGGGTTACAGAATGGGCCACCTGAGAGTGAGAGTGCAAAATGTAAGGGTCAGTATCACGCGTGTGCCATCAAACCAGATAAAATCCCCCGGAAGTCCAGCCGATCTGGGACCAGCTGTAGTTGCTCTATACAGTATACTGTAGTAGACTAGTAGTTAGTATCGCCTTTCTTGCCAATAAGCTGTCTCTCGCCACCGTCACCACCAATTTACACCAGTCACTAGTGAGTTGAAACTAGAAAGCAAGTTTGAGAAAAATACTAGAAGAACAGTACCAGTTGCATAACAAGTAGAGAAAGAAAATTATCATTTTACTACAAGGGGAAAATAGAGGATTGTCTCCTTTTCTCCTTGAATACTGATTAGACTAGTTTTCGCTTCTTTTGATTGAATTATAACATTGTAGTTATAGCAATATCCAAAAAGAAGTATAATATGAAGATATTGATTGTTTTCTTATTGTTTTTCCCCCTGTTCTAGTTGAAGTTTACTATGCCAAAAAATAGTATTGAAAATCTGATTAATTTTCTTCGTAGGTTGATAGATTAATAGTTCTTAGCTTCGCTCTCCAGAGAAGAACAAGAAGAAATTAATGGGGTTCAAGCTAGTAGTTCAAGAAAAAGATGACCAAAGAAATTGAGATTTTTTTTAATGGTTCATGATATATGAAGATGAGCTACTGTTTTGTGTGTATGTCTCTAGCTATAAATATGTGTATACATATACATATAATACCAGATGATATTATATTATATATTTCAGCAAGGGGAAAAGAAGAAGAAGATGGAGGATAGTGGGGTATGTTCTATTTGATTGCTAGAAAACAAAAGAGAGAGAGAGAGATTTGCAGCTAAATTTGTTCATGGTCGACCAAATTAGAGCATCGCCATTCTTATATACCTCATAATAACGAGTGAAATTATAGAGAATTTTTTAAACAAATTAGTGAAGCTATACTGAAGTGGTGGTAGAAGCAACAGCATCAGACGAGCCACCACCACCATCAACCACTTGAGCCATCTCCGACGAAGCATTCTCCGTCGCCGTCGCCGGTCTTTTCCGTTTCTTCTTCTCATAGGGAATCCCTCTGGCCTTGGCTTGCCCATCTCTAACCTCCCTCAGATAAATCCTTACAGCTCTCGCGCCAAACGGATTCGATTCAGGCCGTCCATCGTTCTCCTCATAGGCCGCCCTTAGCCGTCCGATGAGCGCGTCCAGGCTCCCCCAAGCCTGTTTCAGCGGGCACGCACATGGTGCAGGTGGGTTCGTGAGGCCGAAGTGGGCGCACCCAGATTGGTGCACCTTAGTCTTACCGAACTGGTCCAAGTACTTCAAGAACTCGATAACATGCGCTCCACTGCACCGAGCTAGCGTCAGTGGAGGCTTGTGGTTCCTCAGGTACTGCAAGAACGTCTTCCAGTCTCGTCTCTTCTGTGACTCGTACCGACTCGGCGGCGCTACTGATGACCCCTCTGCCGATCCTCCGCCGGTTTCCGACGGTACTTCGCCGGCGTTTGGGTCTGATGCACCTCCCGATGTTGAATCCATCGCTGTTTTCGGTTCTATCTTCGATTTCTCTTGGTGGGTAATGTTTTTTTCTGACTTTTTTGGCTTTTCTGGTTCTAATTTGATTTCGCTTTGACGAGTTTCTGTTCCATTTGTTTCTTCAAATTCTCTTGTGGGCTTTGTTCTAACTCAGCAGGGATCTATATTTGGAGAATGGTAGGCAGAACAGATTTTCACTGTTCTCTAATTCTTAGATTTTGGTTGGGATTGTTGATGGGGTTTTGGAGGTTTTCGTGTGATGAAGAGGGTGGTTTTGGGGAAAGAAAATGAGGAGAAGTGAGAAGAAGAAATTTTGGGGGAGATGGGACGTAAAAAGGGAAGTATGGGATGAATGGAGAGAGACCGTGGAAGAGAGTAAATGCTGGTATTCACGTGGTGGCCCCTCTTGACGTGATCCTTTCTCTAGTTTCTCTCTCCTCTCTAGTCGTTCTCAATTCTGAATTCTTAATCACAATTCACACACTCTCTCTCTCTAACCATCTCAATCTCATCTCTGTAGTCTGGTGTCATATCCTCCAGCTCAAATGCTTAGTCTGGGACTCTGGTGTCATATATCTTTTTTTTCTTTTAAAAGTTAGAAAAGTTTAACTCCTATGCTAATAGCATGGGATTATCTCTGGCATATGCTTCCAACATATCATCTCACATGCGGTGATAAAAAAGGATGTGAACGTCATTTATTTTTTTCTCGTCTTCCGTTTACACCTTAGGTCGGGACCTCAAGCATCCACCACATCATTGGGCATGGGGTGTTTTAAAGGATGAGAGATATCAAGGTAGGAGAAATCGAAATCATGAGAAGAAAATAAAATGATTTCTCTCTCAAATTATCGTCAGGAGCCAATGATGTGGTGATCGAATCCTTTTTCTTATCATGTTTTTGACTTCTCTTCGTTTGATATCTCACCCTTTTACACATCTCTAGTGATGTGTGGAGTGAGACCATTTTCTGGCAGATCCATTTTCTGGCATCTGCCAGCGTGCCTATGCTAATTGGTGCAATGCATTGTAGTGTAATAAATGTGGCAACTTGTAAAAGTCAAAAGTAACTCACGTGGAAGTTACAGTTGGAGAGGTTTATTGTAAGGCAATGACCACATATGTCCCTCCTATATTGTATATATATGACTAATTATAGTTTATTCAACTTATTTTTAAAAAGTGAAAATTCAAATAACATAAGAGACGGAACGAATTCGCAGCAGAAACAGTCGTATATCTGAAATCGGATCCGATTATATATTTGACTTTCTGAATCCAAATAAATATTTGATAGATAGTGCAAATGGATATTCGTATTCGACTCCAATTAAAATATTCGAATTATTCAATTACTTTTAAAAAAATTATATTAATATTTAAAATGTAAAAGTATAATTTTTATTAAATTTAAAATAACAATTATTGTATTAAATTATGTAAAAATATATATTTTAAGGTTATTTTAGTTTTATAAACTTAAAAAAAAATATATATATATATAATTGGTTGGATATTTATTGAATCGGATATACTTAGCATGGTTTGAAATTACGAAATTTTCGACAATTTCAGTCAACCAACCGAACCGAAATCCTGAAAAATTACGGGATTTCAGTGAAATTTCGAAATTCGAAATATTAATATTTTATTAATATATATTAAAAAAATAATTTTTTATTAAATTTTTTAATAGTTATATAAATACTATTATTTTATTTTTAAAATTAATATATAATTTTTTGAAATTTCAGTAAAAAATTCGAAATATTTCAGAATTTAATTAAAAAAAACATAAATAAAAAAACTATTTAAAAATAAAAAAAAAATCATATTTCGGCCGAAATTCAGCAATCTTCGAAATCCAAAATTTTCACCCGAAATTTTCTAAAGTTCGGCGAAATCTGATTTTCGAAATAAACTCAGTTTCGATGTCGTTGGGGTTGTCCGAAATCGAAATTTCGCAAAATTTCAAACCTTGATACTTAGTACCCAATTATATCGATTATAAACGGATAGTAAAATTACCATTTGAATTCGCTCCACCAAAAACCTATTAAGATAATTATCTGAGTAAACAGTTTTGGATACGAATTGAATTACTATAATATCTACATCCATTTACACCCCTAAATGAAATCGGTCCATAAATTTTATTTTGAATTTCTACTTATTAACATTAAATATTTTATTTTTATCTTAAAATATAACTTTTTTTTTTGTTAAGGTAAAATACACATCTCTCACACCACATAAGCCAACCACAGACACACGAAACACATGAAGCTTGGACCAATCATCTCACCAAAATGATTATCTCATGGTGAGAGGAACTTATTATTTTATTTAAAGCGGGTAACATTTTAATGTTGTTGCATCGATTCTTGACTAATTATGTTTTCCTAAAAGCTTGATAATTTCTATTAGAGCAATGCTAGGTCCACTTTCCCGATTGTCCACTCTCCGGTACCGGAAAGTGAACTCTTTTTATTATATTCTTTTTATAACTATCGAATTCATGTTAATTCATCACTTTTTTTGAAAAAAAATATAATGCCCATCAAATAAGTACTTAATTATATGTATTAACAAACGTGCTATTAAAAATGAGGCTTATTTTTATTTTTTTGCTAAATAATTTTATTGTATGAAAAGACATAAAAATTAAAATACAGTAAACCAAAATACCTCTAATTAAATCATATAGATTTCCAAACACTTCCTTACATTGGCAATGGAATTAAAATTGAAATGTTCATTACGAGCAAATTTACTAATACAATATTTTGGATGCATAACAATAAAGGCTCTCTTTTAGGAATAATCTATTAAAACCATGTTAAATGACAGTTGTATATAATATGGTGATTTAGACTATGGTACTCCCAAAGTATTTACTCCCGAATATACTCCCAAATTTTAACACATTAATTTAATTATTAAAGGGTCAAGATTAAAATTGATGTGACCATTTAAAAAAGAGACCAAAATAAGTCATGCTAACTCCTGATCCTTGGTAGTTAACTATAGCCGGTTAGGATTTAGGATTACCTATACACTGACTCATTATAATTATATATACTAGCGGGTGGCACGTGCGATACATGTGAGAGCCAGGGGAAGGAGTTACCCACAGTTAATAGGAGTTAAAGGGACACATGATAACCCGCGGGTGCGATTGAATTGAACTCTCCCCGAGTTCAATCATGATAGGCTGTGATTCTATTCTTTTAATAGATAGATGAGCAAGGGATAATTTGGGGAATAAAAATTAAAATATGAAATCAAAGTTTTGTGTTATATGAGGGTAGTTTAGGAATTTTGGAAAAATAAGGCTTTGCCTCCTCTCTCATTTATAATAGTAATAAAAGATAAGGAATGTTAGCCTTACTCTCAATCTCCACCAACCCACGTGTTCTTGAGAGTAGGAGATGAAGTGAGAGTAGGGCCTAGTACCAGGGGTGGAGCAATGGGGCGGGGGTGGGCCATGGCCCCCCCCCCCCCCCACCCCCCAATTTTTTGTAACCCATTAGGTGTAATATCAATAGTGGGCCCCTCAATTAATATTTTTTTTAGTATAGTGCCCCCCCCGCCCCCCAAATTTTTGTTGCCATAGTATATATAGTGGCCACTAATGGAGACTTCTTATGCCCTTGAGGTTGCCACATGTCCCTATTGCCACCCCTTAACTATGGTTAAAATTCACCCAATCTTAGGGTTATCCTTGCTTTTTAGAAAAAAAATATTAAATAATGTGAATCTTACCACAATTAAGGGATGTTAATAGGGACACGTGGCGACCTCAAAGGCATTATCGGGAAAAAAAAATTCTCGAAATAAACAAACTACCCCCAAAAAAAATTTTCTCGGGGGCTACGCCCCGAACCCCCAAATTCCATACTCTCAAATCAATTTTTTTTACACATGTATTTTAGCCCCCCCAATGAAAACAAATTTCTGGCTCCGCCCCTGCTAGTACGCCCTCTCTCTCTCTCTCTCATCTCACCTCTCTCTCTCTATATATATATATATATCTTTATTATAATGGGAGAGGCAGGGGTAGCCTGATTTTTTGAAAATTCCCAAACTACCCTTATATAAAACCAAACTTGATTTAATGTTTACTTAATTCTCAAACTATCCCTTGCTTATCTATCAATTAAAGAAATAAAATCACAGTCAACCACGATTGAACTTGGGGAAGAGTTCAATCGTACCTACGGGTTCCTTTTAACTCCTAATTAACTGTATTTAACTCCTTTCCCCTCGCTCTCACGTGCATCGCACGTGCCACCCGCTAGTATAATATATTATAGATCTGAAACAAGATGTGGTATAAAGCCCATCTGGTTAGATGTCTTGTAAACCTTAAGCTCATTCTATAATAACTGCAATGTTGATGAAGTCAAAACTTTATCCTCTAGTGAAGTCTAAAGACGTTCATTTGATAGGGAGAGTATAATAAGAAGAAACATAATTCATAGTTTTGGGTATTATATATACAATAGGTACAGCCACAAGTGAAGGATAGCTTTCCTTTATATTTAGTCACACTGTCTATAATGACCCGTAGCTAACTAGTTTTTTTAAAAAAACTAGTTAATAGTTGTAGACATGTTGGCTTGTATGATGCCAAATATTCTATACATCCACTTTACCAAAAAACAAATATTCTATACAGCACTTCTTCTTTTTGGGTAGAAATGGTAGCGTGTTATCTAATAGGCCTCTCTCTCAACACACACAAAGCCCGAAACCTTTCAAGTGCATCCGCACGTGAGTTCCGCTAGTAGCCCATAAACGTGCTTCTTGTTGTGAAAATAAAACTTATGAAGATAACTAGACAAGTGAAAAATTCTTCAAAATTAGCATTTTTATGGGAATGCACCTGAACCCAGAAGAGGCTGATCCTCAATAAGAAAGAATAGATATGTCCCCTTTAAGGGTAGGCATACTTTTTTCGTTTTGTTTTTGGGCACACCGTTAGGGTAGCCATACTATATTTGTGTTTCCTAAGGACCCTGATGTTAGGGGGAAAGAGAGAGAGAGAGAGAGAAGAACATTATCCCCAAGCTTAATTAAAATCCTTACATCGTTTATTAAATAATAAAAAAGCATGCACTAAAGTTGAATTTCCATTCTACCAGTTTTGATCTGTAAAGTGTAAAACTAATAAACTTCAATGGGTTTCACATTTACCTTAAACTTTTTTTTTAAATACAAATAAAAATAACTTGAAAGTTCAACATCTCTCTCTAAACAAACATTGTATTTAGTAGTTACATTCCCAAAAAATATTTCTATCATCTCTTAGTAGTTTATTATCCTATTAGAGTGTGTTTATTTGAAAAGAAAGTGGGTTAGAAGAGAAATGAAAGAGAAAAATCTTAAATTTTCCTTCAAATATGGTTACATTTTTTGGAAGAAAGTTATTGTACATTTGTCATTATGACAAGTGCAAAGAAAATGAAGTATGTTTTCTTGTACCTGGTGGGAAAGTACAAGACAACTCAATTTTTTTTTCTTTCTCACACTTTCCGGTCAAACGAACACACTCTTACCGTATGTTTGGTTACCAAGAAAATAAGTGAAAAAGTGATCAAAGAAAGAAAATTGGACAAAACACAATTAAGAATTTATTAGAAATTCAATTTTTTTTCTTTCTATGTTTTGACTATTTTCTCTGCAACCAAACATACTTGGGGGGAAAATTAATAGATTCCAATTAAATTTTGTATTTGCTTGGTTGCTTCGATTGTAAGACGTTAAAGAGGCTTTGTGAGTGGGCTAGATAAGGACCAGACCAAATCTCGATCTTTGTACCAGAGAGAACGTCTCTCTTTTAGAAGTATAACCCAAGGGTTAACGCTTCTTGCTTCTGCCAGAAATGATCCGCGTGCATCATTCAATACATATTTTTACAACACATTTTTTTTTATCCTTAAGCCATGAGAGAGAGGGAGAGCTTAAGAGAGAAGAGTAGTTTTAGAGGCAATCTGAGAGTGCTTCAGTGGGCAATCCGAGATAGATTGCCACTAGATCGCCAATAATGCCATGGGTTAAGATTGAACTTCTCCCTTCACCTTACGATGTTTTTTCAAAAAAAAGAAAAAGAAAGAAGAATAAGAAACTATAAAACTATAATTTTGATTCTTGCAGTTATTCTGCAATTTGGATCACCCAGATCGCCACCGCTTATTGGCGACCTTGATCTAGTTAGCTAATAATTGGACCTAGTCATATTTAAAACCTTAATTTTTCTTAAATTTCAAAACATCTCTATTTCCCTTCACTCTATTTGGTCTCTCTCGTTTAGCCTGAGGTAAACAAGACTTTTAAGCACGCACGTGTTTTTGCACGTGTAGAGTTAGAGTCTGTAGACGACTAAAATTAAGGATTAAAGTTGACAAGATGATGCGCTGGAGAATGCAAAGCATACTAGCTTGTATTTTTTTAAATTAAAGTGAGAAATTAATTCTAAAGATTAATGTTGAGCCCGCAGTACTAAAGTGAACATGCACACAAAGGGTTGGCAAAAATTTGAGCCTTTTGACATTATGCTTTTAAAAACAGAGATGAAAAAACAAATCAAAACTGAAAGTGATATGCAACCAAGGAGTAGCGTAGGGGGAATGCGGATTACATTGTACGGCTCATGCAATCTTTTATTAAAACAAAGACTAGCGAATCAAATGCCTCTTTCACTCCCAATTCGTCCAAACCCTAAAATGCAAAACAAAAGCCGTCTGTTTCCACAGCTCCACATTTCCACAGCCCCACAATATATATATTCCCTTCAGTCATTCATTACTTCAAGCAATCAAAGGGCCGGGTTTGGATCGGGCCTAGGTTTTATTTTAACCAGGCCACAACTTGAAGAGTAAATTTATTTTAATATTCTCTCACCCTTCCTCCACAATTTGTGATTTTTGACCATCCCTCACAGCCCTGTAATCTAAATTGAAGTAATAATATGTAGTATTGGGCCATTGATAGTGTATTGATGATCTTTGTTGAAAGCATTGATGTTGAATGGGCATCCATATCTCACCGTTTCCTATATAAAGAGATTATGTTTTATTTATTCATCCCACTCACATTCATGTTCGGTGTTCCTACTCTGATTTATTTCCTATAGTGATGTTCCCACTCAGAAGTTATCTTGTTATTTGAATCATTGGTGTACCTTCTAAGGTCCTAACTAATGAAAGGGTCGACAGGGACATACATGATCTTCCCAATCCTTCCATGTAGTTAAGGGGATAAGTGCTTGTACAAAACAGAGTATGTTCTAATGAAATGGGGTAGGGTGGAGTTCTTTTCTTTTTGCATCTTTCACCCCCATATTGACTGTGTAAGCTTTCAAAATAACCTGATCTTAATGAGGATTGGTTTGATGGTTAAGATTCTCCTACTTGGAATTTTCTGGTCTAGCAAGTCTTCTAGGTGAGATCCATAAACTCAGCAATTTGGATTGTATGGTTGAGCCCTGTGCTATGAGATACAGTATCAGGATTACTACATGTTTATTCTTTCATTAGTATAAATTTTGAATAAAAAATGGGAAAATGCAGATCAATTATTAAAGTAGACACGAAAACCAATAATGGACATAATCTAAGAGATTAATCACAAGAAGTGACAGAAAGTGCTACCCGGAGATCGTTGGATGTTCCACAAATGTACATTCGATGCGTCTCTATCTCTTGGCTGGGGCTCCTGGGAGAATGGTCCCGGTAGTGACTGCCATTCATGCTATCACGCACGGAAAATATAATTTCCCTTAGGATTGGTTCATGGCCATTGAGAAGATTGCCCATGCTTAGAACTTTCCTCCACGACTGGTTGGCAGTGGGTGGTACAAACAGATTCGTCACCACCTGTCTTTCATACATCCTTACCTGTTGCTTCAGGTCAAACTCCTAAGCAAGATAATAGTATCATATTAGTCAATGTTATAACAATTGCCAAGATGTTCTAGGCTGAAGGAATGATCTAAAATTCCATTTTTACATCATGCATGCAGACTTTCATTTGGTTCTACATAGGAGATCTCATGTGCCAACCATGGTCTTTTTGTGGATCCCACTATTTTGTTTCTGACCCACCAAGTAATGTGATAGATCTGATGGTCACAATCATCAAATCACAACTTGATGATAGATCTCCTAGGAGGAAACCAATGTTCTACTCTGCTACATGTCAAATTTACAGCTGTTCTTTTATATGAATATTTACACCAATATGACATGAATGTTTAGATTTTCCCTTGAACAGATGTAATGGAACATTCGCAATTTACCATTTGACCATTGCTGCCCATTCCTGTTCCCATTCTCAGAAGATAAAAGTTGCAGTCGCCAAAAATTGCTTCCGAGAGACGCGGTGCTTGCGAGAGCTTTCGATGTATAGAAGCTGCGAGAATTAGTAACTTCTCAACATTTGCAAAGACAACACACAGCCGTCTTATGTCATCAACAATCTCACCCTTGTCAGGTAATGGATTTGCTGCATTACATACACAAACAAAGTTATTAAACTCAAAAGCTAGCACTTCCTAAAAAATAAATGCTGCAAGCTATAGATGAAGAAAATGTACATTGTAAAGGCTTTAAGGCAGAAGCCATTGTCAGGTAGAGTTGCTCAATTTCGGTCATCATCTGTTGTAAGCCACCGAAAGAGGTCTGGTTTAGGCTGTCGGCTGATGCTCCAAAGGCAGTACAAACCATTTGCTCAAGCAGCTGATTTGGTCGCACTGTTTCCAGGTAATGAAGGATCTATGGAGATTAAGGTATTGTGGTGTCAAAGTTCAATGGGCTGAATAAAAGAAATATTAAAAGAAAACACAAAAAGCATCTCATGCAATATAACTTGCAAATTATTTTTCTTTTTCCTTTCCAGCTTGCTGAGATCAGGCCTGAAACCAAAAGGTTGTGACAAGAAGCACCATCTAATGGAGCTTTAATCAATCATCAAGTAAACTGTCACTTTCGTTCGTTCACTTTCCGAGTATTTTATGTAGTGTTTAGCATACAGCTATGACCAACAGGGTTTGAGTAGAAACCCATTAGCAACCAGCTTCCCTACTCAAAAGTAATTAGGAAAAAAATAGGTGCCCTTTTCCATTCTTTTCTTTATACTATGCAGAGAAATAGAGCTTGAATCTCCACCATTTTTCAGAGCAAACCCAAAAGCATAGTATAATTACTGATGGAGATTACTTTCAAAATAAAGATCATGCTTCCTTTTTCTTGCAAAATTATTGATTTTGACACTGAACCGGAAAATACATCACATACTCACTCGTGTTTGTAAATGGATGGATGGGTTCCATAACTGAACTCTTACATATGTACAAAGTACAACACATTCTGGTTTTTATTTTTCTTGTTTATATTTTTCTCTGAATTGCTATTCAAATGTAAATAAAAGCTGATATCCCAAATTTCTCAGCTACATTATTAATTTCTTCAATCTGCATTTTCTCTGCTCTTTCTTTTCTTTTTTTTTGAACGAAACAGCAGTCGCAGTGTTATAAGAGTTGTCTTTGTTCACTTTTTAACATTTGACCTGTGGTGGTCATTTCATTGATCTTTGAGCGTGGTGGATTAGGAGAAAGAGATGCATAAATGGACTGGGAGATTTCTTCTTTGAAATGAAAGATAAAACGATGCTTTTAACATTTTTCTCCTTCCAAGTCCACGAATCAGGTAACAGGTTCACCAAATTTCCAAGTTTTTTAGTAAATGCTTGAGGTTCCAGGTTATTTATCGGAGGGGACCAATAAACCCTCAGCTGGGGCTGATGAAATCACTTGACATACCGTTGCAGACACGTGCACGCAGGCACAACACACACACGGACATGCAAAAGGTAAATTATCCACAGAACCTTACCTTTTCTCCTTCTCGATTTGGATCAAGAAGAGGCTTCTGCTCAGAAGCTGGCAAAGCAGGTGCATTATTCCAAATTCGCCACCATGAATTCCCATTTTCAGACATTCTTTGTGAAAGTCGTCCCCGAGGAGGCCAGTCATCTCTTAGTCCCTCCGTTGCATGACTTCTGGATCTTCCACTCCCTTCAGTTGCATCATTCTCCCAATCCCCAGGTGAGTGCCATCGAATAAAATCTTCAAAGACAGCATCTGGGTTTGCTGCTTTGAATGCTGACATGTCTAATTCAAATTTTAAAAGTAATAAATAAGAGATTCATCTCATATCATAAAGAGAAAGATAAATCAGTAGAAACTAATGCCATTTCTTTACCACAACCTAAAGGAGACAGATTCAGCCTGTATGCTCAATGATTCTACAGCCGTAAAGCAAGGAAACAAACAGCTAAGAAACAAGAACAGTAGCCACCACTGTCCTCACAAAAATATAAGAGCGCACAGAGAATGATAAGAGGTAACAAAAACTTCACCAAGAAGATCTTCAAAAAAGAAGAAAAAAGTTAAACAACACCAAAGACAACCTGTTATCCAAGACCATGGACAGTGGACATTGAGAAACAAGATGGATGATGAATGATCACACAAAAATGACAGCAATTTTAAAAACTCGCATATAGGTATGTGGATGGAGATGTTATCCATCAGGTGAATATTAAAACATGACAACAGCTGAAGGAATAGGTTCATATTAAAATACGGATAAGGCTAAAGTTTTATGAGAAGTATATCAGTACATAACTACATACTGCTTCCACAGAAATATAATATCAAGGCACTTTAGGAGACAGAAAACTTCAGTTGCAAGCACCAAAAATGAAATTGGAGAGATTCTGGGATTTTGAATTGTGCCCACTGCATTTGGATGACACCAACTTTCTGCCTCCTATCCATACCACGCCATCCACAAGCGGGAATGAGAGTAGTGCTTCGTAAAACTTGGCTTTAATTCTCTGTTTAATCAATTTTTCCAATCTAGTTCATTTTGTTCAATTCTTGCCAATGTCACATCTTTCACCAATTATTAAATGCATTTCATCACATTTCTTTAAATCGATAAAAGATATTGTATTAAAGAGGGGAACTAACTTAACATACCAGCGAGGACAAACTTTACCTCCAGCTTTCATGCATCTAATCACTATTTTTTGTAATATCTAGAAAGAGCTTAACTCCTCATTCAAGTTGAGGGAATTTGAAAATTAAGAGACAGACCACAAAGCCTAAGCATGTAGTCTTTAATGATTTGAGTTGCGGTAGCTTCACATCTAACTCCAAATCCACGTGTTGTTTATCACAAGAAAAGCTAAGGAAAATGATGTAGGACAAGAAGGAGAATGATGCTGGATTATCATTTTCCTTTTTAAAGGGATGAGAGGTTAAATCAGAAAAAATATAATTATAATCAAGAAAAGAAGGAAAAAGAGAGGAAGATATGAAGTAGTCCATAGTTTTCAAGGCGACTTGAGGCGATAGACCCCATGGACGCCTGAGGCGGTAGCCTGAGGCGCCCGAGGCGTCGCCTGATGAACTTTTTGTTGCAAAAATTCCTCCTAATATGAGATCTATGTATGATGCATTTTCTTTTAAAAGAGACCCTACATTCATATAATTTACACCATTGTCAAGATGCGCTTTAATAAAACCATCGTTAAAGACAATTCTAAGAATAATAAATTGAGATTTCAAGTGTTGGAAAAAAATGAAATAAAAATTAAGTCTACAATGACTGTTAAAAGGGGGGAGAGAGGAATTGTGAGGGATAAAAAATAGACAGTCCAATAGGAAAGAGAGAGAGAGAGAGGAAAGAGAATATAAGACTGAATAAAAACTAAAAAAATAATCCAACAGTCAAATGTGACGCTGAACAGGGGAAAAAGAAGAGGGGGGAAAAGGAGATATCATACCTCTTACTTTCAGTTCTTTTTTATCGATTATACTCGAGATAAGTAATAAATATAATATTGATAAGTAAAATATATATCTATAGGGTCTGCACTTATTTAAATTATAAAAGATTCCTTTAAATATGAGTTTGTGAGAGTTTTGGGGGTCCTAGAAAGGCTCTTAATTTGTTATTGGGCCGCCTGAGCTAGCTGTAATTTAACAACTACTAAAAAAAACAAATGGGGACTATATGGTCCACCCATAAACAAAGGGAGAGACCAATTGGTCCACCCATTGAGAGAGATAACAAGTTAACATGAGAGAAACATACTTAACACCGTTCGTCTCTTCATTTTTCTTCTATCTGTTAACTTTTTTTTGTTGGACATATAAATCATAACATATTATATTGTAAAAGTCATGAGAAGTACATAAAATAACATACTTTTTGTTTATCAAACAATGGTATTCAAATAAAATAAATTTTATGTCCTTAAACAATAATAATATTACATACATCAGATTTTTAATAATGACCGCTTGAGGCGGCTAGTCGCCTGAGCCCAATAGAGCACCTGGTCGTCTAGGCGACCGCCTGAGGCGCTTGAGGCAACGCCTTTCACAACTATGAAGCAGTCACACTACTTCTATGGAGGTCAGAGAGGAAGATATGAAGTAGTCACTACTTCTATGGAGTTCTAGTCTCGCCAACCTAGGCTTCCAAGTTCCAAGGGTGGAGCCACACCACCAAAGCAAGAAACCACACCGCACAAAAGAACTTATTTCGATCTTCAAATCTGAATGGATTACATTTCCATAGCCTCCTCTGTTTATAGTCTCATTAGTACTTTGCTTCACATATGCTAGGACTTAGGACATCAAAAAGCTTACTAATGCCCAAAAGAGAACTAATAAATGACTACAACTTCCTAGGACTAACAAATTAATGATAACAACTTCCAATAAGATTCTTGGTCTGTTTAGAAGACCCTTTTAATGTCTTGCTGTTGTAAGAAATCCATGGACCCATTCCATGGACCTCATGGACAGCCCTGAGCTTTCTTGGGCCTATGGCTATACCCTGTAAACCTTGAGGCACATGAGCCTATCTTCATTAGAAAGAGATTGCTGAAATGTCAAGGGGCGCAAGAGCTCTGCCTAAATTTGTACAATTTATAACAAGATTATGAAATGTTGAGTCGGATGGGACGAACTAAAGATATTAGGTAATCAGTGGTCCATAAATAATGCATATACCTTGAATGACCATGACTAATGCTAGTTCTCATATACTTTTAGAGTATCGTGTGCAAATAAGAAAAGAGAATTTCATACAACCCATTAAGCTAATACATTTTATAGTGTAATGACTCTGTGGCTTGTTTAACTACTCATACATTGTCTAGGCCATACTCAGATGAACATTTTCAAATCTGGTATCTGATTATTAGGTTTGAGATAAAGAAAGACAGATTTCCTTACTCATTATTGTCCATCCCATTTTAAAAGAGTACGGATATAAGGTTTGAATGTTGGCTTCAAGACAATTCCTGCTCCTAATAGTGCCCCTCCCCCCCTCCCCAACCACACACTCACACAAACATCACCCAAAGCATACACACTCGGTGGATAGCGTCACTTCCATGTGGCGAGATTCCTTATAAATCTCTCCACATTTGGATTCCAATGTCCCTAACAGGAGCACAAGATAACTTTTTCACGCCTAAATGCTAAGATCATGGTTCTTCCACCACATTTAATTCATTGGCTTAGTTTTGGGGTTTCATAATATTTCCTAATTTTCTGCTAGCCGTCCACGCACTTTCAGAACTTCTCCCCAACAGCCCCACATCTGTGCAACCACATGCATAAACACAGGAATGTTTCGTCGTGTCTTTTCCAATCACGTGACCCACTAGCTAAGTACAGAGTATCACCTTCTGAGCATGAGGTTTCTCAAAAATGAAATTTACTGTCTATTTTGGAAACAATAAATCAATTGTATACGAAGAAGACCAAATTAAAACTAAATAAAAGATATTTTAAAGCTTATTACCTGAAGACAAGGTGTCTCTTTCTAATTGAGCAGAGAGGCTCTGTAACCAAAAGGGGGACAACATTTCATCAGTTAAAATAATAATAATAATTTATTCATGAATAACAGGTTACAGTATAGTATAAGAATTATGACCATAGCATCACATACATGACATATACAGCATCACAGGAACAATTATCAAGAAAATGTGTTGCAACCAATGATTAATGGTGATGACTAAATAAAGCACTCAAAATAGAGAAGAAATGACTCTAAGGATCTTGTCATTCCATAATCTAATGTAAATTCAAATCTCCAACAAATTGGAGGAAGTAAATTTGGTTAACTAAATCAGATTACTCAGGATGCACAATTATTAATTAATAAAGTAGATCAGCTCCATATCCGGACCTAATTTAAGGCATTAATGGTAAATAAGGATGTGTGATATGCATATGGGATATATCTCCCTACTCGAACTTACAAAGATCCATGGGCTATTTACTAAAAGGATGTTGAACAATACAAGTTCAAGAGTTCCTCACTCAACTGAGCCAATTATTTCAATGTATACGCACACACACACAAACGCACAATATAAATATATATATATATATATATATATATATATATATTATAAGGCTAGTGTCCTAATCTATCAGTCCACACTGTACGTATGGAGGGATTTCCTTGCAATGTATACATGTACACACACACACAATATATATATATATATATATATATTATAAGGCTAGTTCCTGATCTATGAGTCCATACTATGTACGTGTGGAGGGATTTCCTTGCAATTGGCACATCGAGTCATTAACCCAGACACCCCAAATATTTTTACGAAGCTTTTTAACTACTCCAAAAGTAAAATTCACACTACTTGGAGAAGTCCTGACCAACTGATGGTGCACTGTTAAGATCAGCGAGGCTACCAAAAACAAACATCGCTCAAGGTCTTGAATCAGGTTAGGCAACTGTTGGATTGGGTACAAACTGAACATCACTCTGTTTCAACCGTCTGAAACATCCAATTCTAGTGCTCAACACTGTTTCAACCAGAGCTCAGTAGGTTAAGACTGTCAGGAAAAAAAAAATTTGAATTGGTCCTTGGCCAATCAAAGGGATAGCGCAACATTCAGATGGTCAAGATAGGTGAACGTGTTTATGAAGTGTAGGTGCAGAAAAAAGAACCTGAACTGTTGCTTGAGAGTCCCTCTTTTTAGCATACACGTGAATGCGTGCATGCAATCTGTCTAAACTTTAAACATGAAATATATAAACATAATAGATCAGATATTCCACAATAGAGTGGTTTCAGACAAGTCATGTCCAGGTTCTGCATGTAACTCAGCTTTTCTTGGATGGACCTGTCATGTCAGCTATACATTAAAGATCCAACAGGACATGTGACTCAACTTAGCACACATTGACAAATTTCGTCATATAGCCTTAATGATAGCCGATAGGACTCAAGGGGCATCAATGAGTTAAATTGAGGTCAACCAATGCCCAAAACACCAGAACTTATTATGACCCACACTGTTGGCTGACTTGGCTGAATCTCATTTTGATATGAATTCATAAGATGGACCCATAAAATATGTTAAAAGCCATCTAGACGAGGTCAAGCAAAATCATGGTTATTATCATCAAATAAATAAATGAAAATCAAGCATAATATTTCTTCAATATATTAATTAAAGAACACAGTTTGTCATTATTTTCATGACATGAGTCCATCCAAGCAAAATGATGAAATATAGTATGTCTGAGGCGCACCAAGTCCATGCAAGATGCACCGAAGGAATCAACTCAGCTATTCTACAGAGAATTCCACCAAGGTGTCTGCGCCTTGAATCCAATGTTCTGTGCATGGTGCAGCAGCAGTTCCTTTGGTGAGTTGGACACCATGAACCTCAGGTGTGTGCCATAAGAGCTCTTTAAATACATATGTAAGAGGGAAGCAAATAATCAATAACAAAAACAAGTGGATTCAGGGACAGCAGTATCTCAGTCTGCTAAGCTACTTGTGGGCTAACTTCAAATTAGGTAAATACATCAGAAGAACTCATGAAGTTGTTATACAGAAGTATGATGTAATTCAACTACACTTACAATCCAAGATAAAAGAATATTCACAAAATTCAGCGACCATCCGGTCCACTGAACACAGTGCTGTACTGTTCCTCTATTGAAGACAACATCTTGGGCTAATACAAACAGCAACATAATATCATATGAAGTTTCTACGCTCAGGGTAGAGTCTTTCAGTCTTGGAATTACAGATTAAAGGGCAATGGGACCTAAGTCCAATACTTGGCCCATCTAGAAAGTAGAAAACATTGGACATTGTCCAAAAACACAAATCAGAGACATCCTATGACCCACCAAATCAATTGAAATTGAGTTTCACGCCTCCACTAAGGTGCATCTCAGGTCAGTTTGGATCAGGTTGGGGCTAACTCAAGCCCAACTCTAAGAACTTAACAGTTACCCTGAAGCCAGGCCACCCAAAGGTACTCAACCCAACCTGCTCATTCCCAAACCTCAACCCCACTCAGATTGGTTTGGGACAGTTTAGATCGGGTAAGGGTTGGATTTGTAATCGCACTTGATCTGATTCTCTGAGATCTTTGTTTCGTTCTACTTCCAGTGTATCAAATCCAAGAAGAATCATAATTTTAGATGAAATTACCGAATTTTTACAAGAAATCATCTGAGGATCATAAATGGAATTTTCTTTTCTCAGTATAATCATCATTTGGTGTCCACTTACAAAAAGAAAAGACATAAGAACCCAAATGAAAACAATGTGTTATTATAGATTGGTGTCGATTTCCCCAGACAATTGAAACCCAGTATTAAGGAGGATTACAACTGGATAGTGAAGCACAAATTCACACGAACTACAACAATCAGAGAGAGAGAGAGAGAGAGAGGAAACCTAAGATATGGTTGTCTGACTTGCACCCTTATTTAGAAAGGAGAGGGAAAAGAAGAAACCTAAGATATGGTTGTCTGACTTGCACCTTTATTTTTAGATCTCCGGATCTATTGTGACGACAGTTTGCGGCAGTGATTCTGATGGAGCAGTTAATTGCAAAGTTTATCATAGCGGTTTGTCAGCAGAAATGGCCAAACAGAAGAGGGAAGATAGAAATTTTCAGCCATTTGGGTTTAAAAGAGATATGGGAGGGTTTTGAGAATGAAAAAAAGAGGAGCAAAAAAAATCAAATAGAAACCATATATATATATACTAGTAAGGGTGTACCTGCTTTGCAAGTATTAATTTTTCGTTAATGAAGAAAAATACTTCAATCATTAGTTTTATATTAAATTTAACAAATTAAAAAAAAAGTATAGCATTTATTGAGAAAACATAAGTATTACTAATAAGAGATAATGAGATGAAAGACAAATAATATATCAATTCTAAAGCATAATATAAAATCAAGTATTTACCCATAATCAACTCTGTTGTGATTTGGCATTGTATGGCCACTTTTTTCGCCGATTCCATTGTTCAAAAAAGGATTCGTAGAGAAGAGAGATATTTTTACCCATTTGTTAGTAGAATTCGTGGAATACAATTGAAGTACGCAAGAAAGAGGGTTCCATTTATTAAGCACATGCAAATATTTCTTTAATTTCATAATGTGAGTAAAGCTAGCCAGTTGGAAATGCCCTACCTTGATCAATCATCACAAAAGAATCTTTCTTCTTATTGTAGCTTCCAATGCTGCATAGCCAATTTTTCTTTCCACTTATAATTGCACAATAGTTCTAAATAAAAGTAAAAAAGTATTTATTTATTTCCTCTTTTGATATAATGTGAAAATATTGTTTGCTAAGCTAATGTAACGAATCATTTATGATTTACTATTCCCAACATGGGGAGGCTTTCCATAAATTTAAGCAACAAGCATTGATTTACATAATCGTACAATTTATACTTATACATAATAGGACACCATCAACAAATAATAATTTCACAATTACATGTTGATCAACAAAATTTGGCAAATAAGCAAGCATTGGCTAGTAAATCAGCATCACTAATTTATGTTACCACAATATTTTGCTATGAAATTGAGGGTTACAAGAGTTGAACTTACCTCTTAGGACTGATGCAAAATAGTATAATCCATGATTAACTTTTTTTAGGATTGATCACAATAACAGCATCCAGGATCATTCGAATAAAACCATTATAATGTGTGGCCCCATTTAATTGCCAATCAGTACCTGTAAAATCTTTTTAAAAATTTACCTTTTAACTATGATATTGTTCCTCGCGAGATTCGGGATGCATAGAATATGATGGCGCACGAATCAGAATCCAAACGAGCGTTATATCGCCAATAGAACTGGGAGACTTGAATTTGGGCTTAAATATGAGTTCTCCCATAAATAATAATGGGCTAAAATAGCCTAAGGCACTTGGTCCTTGGTGCGATTATAGTGGTGCATGTTTCTAAGATACTTCAATAAGTATCGTATCAAAATCCTTAATAACCCCAAAAGAAAAAAAAAATAAACGATGTTATCTTCCTTCTTCCTCACGTTTGCACGCACTTCTCCGTAAACTTCTTATTGCTTTTTTTTTTTTATCAATAACTTATAATATGTTCTTTGTGAGGAATCCCACCAAAATCAGAAACCAGTTTCTTTGTTGAAACAACAAGGTCAGTATCATGTAATTCTTTTAGAGTAATTGAGATAGAAGCTAACCTTTGAATTTAACAACCAAACCATAACTGAGATAGAAAAGATGAAGTTCTTGTGGAGAGGGATAGTGATAATGGGTTCTTGGAAGTTCTTGTGGAGAGGGGAGAGATATGAATTATAAACAAACTAAACTTCTATTAATATTTTAATAGATACCATAGGTTAATAAATTAGTATTTTTAATTAAAGGGTATTTACGTTTAAATAAAGTTTAGGTTACTCCTTGTACTTTTATTACTTATTAGTAGAATGATATATATATATATATATTCAAAGGTTTGGTTTGAGCTGGTTGGGTAGTCTGAGGCATCAACTCAAGAACCCGACTTTAAGTCAGGTTGTGATTTCACAACCCAAGGTAGGGACAGTCAACCCCGCCCAATCTACAAATTGGGCACGTGCTGGGCCCGATCCAAGTACCATCCCTACCCTCTAATACCTACACTGTATAGATAGCAAACTGCATTAGTAGTCCTAGTCACTCCTAGCATGTGGGAGCCTGGGGACAAACAAGGTACCTCTTTAACAGAAAATACTAAAAGTCCTTTGGCTTTTCTTGTTGGAATTGCTTTATTTCACCTTTAGTTGGGGAAGGTTTAATGTCACCAATTCACAGTATTCACAGTTGTTGCACAAGGTTCATTTTACACAGAAGGTCTCGCTACGATGACTGTTCTAGGTTGATAAGTGTGGTTTCTGAAGTTCTGGCAGAGGTACTGTTCCTTTGTCTTGGTAGGCTATATTACCAGATACTTTGGACTTGGAGGGGTGTTGTATACTTGTATACTAGTATTTACGTCAAATTCTTCAATTGTCAGTATAAATTCTGTATTGGTTCCATATCTGGGAAACGGGTAACATTGGGACAGGTTATAGTAATGAGTCTGTATTCCTATAAATTTCAGATTCGCCTTCATTACTAGTAAATTCTAAACGATAAGATTACAGCATCTTCATCTCTCTCTTGTTCAAATCCATTGGGGACAGCACTGAATTCCAACTTTTCCATCTTCACTAATTCCTGTTTTAATGGTGAACAGCTAAAGTTCAATAGCGGAGCATTTTAAGTTCTGCTTAGGAGGTTGTGCTATATCACCCTGACGGAGATTGTCAAGGATCATCTTACAAGTCATGCCTCATATCCCAAAAGAGAAACATGGGCATATTATTTGAGAAAGTAACATTTCACCAACAACAAAAGGCATTCCAGATGCAAAAGAAAGCATAACCAATTTAGTATGATCATCAGATATAGCACACAGATCACTACTCATTTGGGAGAGAGGGGATGGGAGGGAGGCAGAAATATGCCTCCAAGCCTTTGAAGAAATTAACAAGCAAACGCACAAACAAAATTCTATAAAACATTCTGACACACCCAAACAGGCCCAATGTACAGTGAACTTTGCGACCTGTTTCCTCTTATATAATCAATCTGTATGATAAGAGGTTGTTGCACTAGATCAATTGAATCGCATGTCATTGAGAAATAAATAGTTTGTATGACAAAGGAGGGTAAGCTTACAAATGAGTTGCCTAGGGCTTCAACAGCACGAAGCCGTTCTTCATGCATATCTTCTGTCATAAGTGGTGCATCCTATAATTTTTTCAGGATAAAAAAGGATTAAATGATGACATTTTTTTACCATATTGGTCCAAAAAGAAACTTAAGCATCAGAAAGTACAATAGTCCTGAAATGTTCGAAAACCTGGGTGAATGGAGCATGCACTTTCTGGTGTGAGTTCAAAAGCATCATGGACCCGACCACACCAGCTGAACCCCTCCTGATACTATCTGATGATTTTAGACCCACAGATAGCACAACGTTTTCAGGCTCAATACCAGTCCTTGTCAATGGCCTGCAATAAGAACAGAAAGATTATGAAGGAATCAGATGCCAGGAACACATTAAACGTTTTCAAAGTAAACAATCAAAAAGCATTGGGATAAAAGATTATATATGTTTAAATTTCCAACCATAAATGCTACAGAGTGCAAATAATGTAGAGGACACTCTAAACAAATATATTTTAAAATTTTAAAAAAAAACAAGAAATTCTTTCCCTCATCAGTCATCTCAAATTTACTTATAAAAATTCAACTCTTTTTATACTATGTTTACTAATATAAAGAGGACACCCCTGTTCAAAACGTTGATTGAGTCTTTTTGTAATTCCAAAACTACTCTTTGCTCTTCTCTCATCTTCTTATATATAATGATGATAAACTCTTGATTGAATATTTGCTTAGTTCCCATACTACCCCTCACTCATCTATCTATTAGGCTTGAAATTCTCTATTGTTATAACCAGACTCCTTGGAGTCGGTTACGCCACTGAGGTCACCATGTGTCCCTTTTTACACTCTTTAACTGTGGTTAAGATTCACCCACCCCTAGGGTTCACCCACTTATCATTGGATTTTTGGAAAAAAAAATGTAACCTTAAGAGTTAATGAATTTTAACTAGGGTTTCAAAAAAATTAATATTTTTTCCTTAAAACCAAGGATAAGGGGTGAACTCTAGGGAAGATGAATCTTAACCACGGTTAAGGGGTGTCAAAAGAGACACATGGCAATCTCAAGGGTGTAATCGGACTCCAACTGTGGTTAAGATTCACCTATTTATCCTTGATTTTTAGAAAAAATATTAATTTTTTAACCCTGGTTAAAATTCATTAACTCTTAAGGTTAAATTTAATTTAATTTTAAATAAAAATAAAGGATAAGTGGGTGAACCCTAGGGTAGGTGAATCTTAATCACAGTTAAAGAGTGTTAAAGGGGACACATGACGATTTCAGTGGCCTAACTGGACTCCTCACTCTCTTCCAAAATGCTCCAACAGAAGAACGTCTCGCCAAGGCCCCACCCTCCCCCTTTCTTGCTATTCCCAAAATATCTCTAAGCTTTTTGGTTCTTAAAATGTCCCTACGTCATATTTCTATAAGCAACGTGTCCCTCACAATTTTTTTAAACAAAATGTCCCTCAAGTTCTATGCCCAAAATATTCCCTTTTTTTTTTTTTTGATATGCCCTCACTAGGGTCCCTCTTCCCCGTCTCTCTCCCTTCCTCTCTCTCTCACGTGCATCGCACGTGCCGCCCACTAGTACTAATTAAGCAAAATAAAGACTTCAACCTAGCCCAAGATCATACTCCAAAATTACTATTGAATATGAGTACTTGTCAAAAATAATGTGACCAAGTCAAAGTCCAAGGAGGTATACAAGTGAGGCCACAATGCCTATCAGGCATTCACGCTGGGGCTACATAGTCTGCATACAAATACACCAACACAGGTACGGAGCCATGTAGCCATGGCGCCTAACACACACCAATGCCCACGCATTGGGCAACATAGCCCATATAAATGTGGAGTGCTGCCCCAGCAGCATAACTGGGCGAGTTGAGCCCATTGACTTGGCCACTGACAGAAGGCCTGAGACCCTTCCCATGGGCCTACTTTCATAACATTGACGTACTTTAGACTTCCCAAGTTTTCAGTTTGAAAATGAATATCCTTTTTAAGGGTTGTACGGTCATTATCACATGGAAAGAGAAAAAAAATGCTACAAAATTGAGATGCTTAACAGATAGGGAAAGTGCTTCTGGCAAACACAGCCTTCTTGAGTCTATGACCCCATATATCGTTAATGAATGAGAAACATAAGATACTGGTTTTCCTTTATCTTGGTACGGAGGTACCTAAGTGGCTAGCCCATATAATTCAGTTCTTCAAGTTTTCCATGGAACGTGTTTTTTGACATCCTTTTGGTGCAACAAAATCCTTCTCCACTAGCAGCAACGAAGACAATCTAACAATATACAATCTGGCTGCCAAACAAGCTTTATATCTCTTAATGGCACCATTTCCATTTTAACTGTATATCTACTAGTAGCCGATCTATGTAATTCAGACACGTCCATGTGCTTTAATATTAGATATTGATATAAGGTGTTAAACGATAATCAACATGTTCATATATATGAATTGACATGAATTGACATGCTACTATATTAAATCATTAATAATCATTAGTTCATAAGAGCATATAATAGTACTTGGATGATGATGATGCGCATATCAGAAAAGAGAAGTATCAGGGTAAATAGGTTTACACAATTGTATAGACGTATGTAAAACGGTGGTCGGACACAAGAACAGAAGATAGGTAAAGATCTGTCCTAAAAGAAGCATAGTGTGTTAACATTTGTGTCCAACATGTAACTTTTGCTCACATATGAAATAACCTTGTCAAATTGCAGCCAGTTATGTGCTGCAGTGCTGCATGTAGGTAAAGCCGTTGTGTCATCTTAAATAACTTGAAACCCATACCTTCCATACTTGTTATTTAAATGTTCGTGGGAGTGCTCCCACGATTTTCTTCTCAGACCTCACTCATTCAGAACCAATACCAAATCAAGTCTTATATGAGTAAGTTGATCAATATACAACTAGGATGATCCCTTGTGCGTTGACTTTTTTCCTTGAGCAATCAATTTTTTTTTTTTTTGATCAATAACTCATTTTATTAAGAAGAGGAAGGAACAACACACTAAGAGGAGAAGAAACAAAGAGGCCACCGAGTTTACAAGTAAGTAAACTCAGCCCTTACCAAATAAAAAGGCGAAAATTTCCCCCCAAGGACCTACCAAACTAATACAAAATATCATGTATTTCCTCCCTGGTATGATGCAAGCCTACCCACTCCGATACTACCAAATGGATACAATCACATAACTGGGGCACTGAAGAAAACACATCTTCAAACGCTCTCCGATTTCTCTCCTTTCAGAGAATCCACGCGATAGCCCCAAGAAGGACTCCCCAAATCTCCTCCCAAACTCCCGTTCCTTTTTCCCTATACCAATACTCAAGGAGGTGACAGAAAGATGAAGGGAACACCCAAGTGCAGGCGGTCGATAATGAATCAAATCTTCACGGTTAGCAAGGTCTCTTTTTGTACCGATCAAGCAAGGGAGGAAAACAGAGCTAGAGTTCTCTTCTCATTAAATGAAGAGATAATGGCGGGAAAGCAAAGCGTCCCAGAAATACTAAAAGAAAATCATGTATTGGTCCAGCCATTTATGGATAATTCGTGTGCTTGGGAGTCCCTGATGATTAAATAAACCAAGATTTTACTCCTTCTCCGCCAGTTCGAGTTACCATTGTTGATCCATCAACTTCTGAGCTAGCAGCAGTACAGTTGGTGTACAAGTCACCTCTTGGATATCCGATCGAGACATAATTGCAGATCAATCTCAAATTATGTACATCCACGATGTGACCCAACTTCCACATAATGGATGCCGACGTCCCACCAATTGAAAATGGCGTTGAAACTACCCTTGATGACCCAGAACGACCGGGTTGTAGTTGAACCAAAGGGTTCACTTGGAACCACGTGCATCTAAAGCACCTTTTACAGAAAGCCGATGTGGTTCCTCATTCTTTCTTAAGTGCTCAAAACCTCTGGAGCTTTGCTGCCATGTTTTGCAACGGCCGTGGAGT
Organism: Tetracentron sinense; assembly: GCA_015143295.1. Taxonomy (NCBI): domain Eukaryota; kingdom Viridiplantae; phylum Streptophyta; class Magnoliopsida; order Trochodendrales; family Trochodendraceae; genus Tetracentron; species Tetracentron sinense. Next base: position 118,457 of record JABCRI010000645.1, on the reverse strand, counting down.
CAGAATTGAAAAGCGGTATGAACTGGGATTCCGAAAGAATGGAGTAGAGGCACCCCAACCTTATGACGAAAGGGGAGAAAGGACGGAGCACCTGCCGATCTTTGATCCAACAAAACTATACCAGAAGAATGGGATACAGATTGATCGGCACAAAAGCCAGCTCCTACATTCGACTAGCTACCAGTGCTAGATATAAAACATTCTTATCTGTCCTCCGGAGGAGATTGACCCTTCCCCGAGTCAGTCCACTCAGAAAGGGGAGGGCCCGCTGTCTAGACTGCATTTCGGGAGTTTGAACACCATCCCATTTCAACCAAAAATACACCCTGTCAAAGGTATCTAACCTTCCTTCCTTATGTTGAGCAGAAGTGGGGTTGAAGCAGCCAACAATTGGAAGGGAAGGTTCGGCTGCTGCTGCTATAGCTGCTCCGGCACATGGAGAATTAGAAGCAGAAGGGTCTGAAAGAGAAGAAAAGGATTGAGCGAGAGGAAGGTCTTTAGCTTGTTTACCGGAGGCCATAGGCTATTACGCTGTACACTACGACGACTACTAAAAAAAGGGGGGGTTATGTTGTCACTCGACCAGCTGATTCCCACTCCTTGCCGAAGAACCTTCCTTCTCATACGGGATTAAAAAAACTCGACACCTCCAACACTACTGGGCAATGCAGCAGAAGGTGATCCACTGTCTCTTCCGCCTGAAGGCACATGAAACATCTATTAGCTAAACTCCATCTTCGATGTTGCAAATGATCCCCCGTTAGAATTTTATCCGAATAAGTTGTCCAAAGAAAGAAGGAAACCTTGGAGGGTATTCCGAGATTCCACACCATTCTATGAGGAAAAGAGCCTCCCGGAATAGGAGCCAGTGTCTGAAACAACAGCCTTACGAAGAAACGCCCATGGCTCCTCCTAGACCACAACCTGCGATCCCTAATCTCTAGGCATACAACAGACGAAGATAATGCTCCATAAGTCGGGAGAAATCGCTTATTTCCCAATCATTAAGATCTCTATACAACCTTGGGCACCAAACGACTCCCACTTGCCCTCTCTCGTAACAGTTCTCCACAAGAGCATCTCTGTCGGTAGAGAGAACAAATAAGTTTTCCAAAATCGTCCTTGAGGCTTGTTGTTTCTGACCAAATATCCTTCCAAAATCTTATCTCCGATCCTCGTCCCGCCTTATAAGTGAACAAAGGCACGACCAAGCCGGTGTTAGCCATGATCCCTTTCCAAAGCCCCACGCTGTGGATTCCCCTAACCTCCCGGGGAATCCATCAAGACACCTCCCCATACTTGGCCACTATCACAGCCCGCCACAAACTTTCCCTATCCTCGTCGAATCTCCACACCCACTTCCCTAGCAAAGTTTTGTTCATTAGAATGAGCGGCTTGATATTCCACCCCCCATCTTCCTTGGGCTAGCACACCTTGGACCAAGCTACTAGATGATACTTCCCTCTATCCTCTTTATCATTCCAAAGAAACTCCCTCTGAAGCCTCTCTATGGTGTAAGCTACAGATCTAGGCATGGTGAGAGACAACATAGAGTACGTTGGGAGGCTCTGCAAAGTGCTCTGGATCAATGTCAATTTCCCCCCTTTGGACAAATAGGATGCCCTCCACCCTGACAGCCTTTTTGCAATATGGTCTACTACTGGGTTCCAAACTGATTTCGCTTTAAAGTTTGCTCCCAAAGGCATTCCAAAATACACGGAAGGGAAAGACCCTACTCCACATCCTAGACACAAGGTAAGGTGGCTTAGGATAGGGACCTCCCCCACCGTCAGGATTTCGGATTTTGCTAAATTGACTCTAAGGCCTGACACCACTTCAAAGCATCTTAATATACATCTGATATGAAGAAGATCTCTTCTCGAAGCCCGGCAAAAAATGAGAGTATCATCCGCAAATTGGAGGTGGGAATCCTCAATCCCGACTGTCCAACCCGAAAGCCTTCAAAAAGAATCCCCTCTGCTTTTATCAACATTCTACTCAAAGCTACCGTGACAATGACAAAAAGAAAAGGGGATAGGGGATTCCCTTGTCTCAAACCCCTAGAGCTAGGGAAATACCCCACCGAGCCACCATTCAACAGGATTAAGAGTGACACGGACGATATACAATTCTTCATCCACAACCTCCACTTCGCCCGAATCTCATCCTTCCTAAAATGTAAAGAAGGAAATAGTTCACATGATCGTAGGCCTTCTCCATGTCCACCTTGCAAAGGATGCCCGGATTCCTGTCTCTCTTCCTAGAATCGCAGCATTCATTCGCAACAAGAATTCCATCTATAATTTGGCGCCCACCGACAAAAGACTCTAGTAAGGGGATATGAGAGAGGTCATGACTGCTTTGAGACGAGTTACCAGAACCTTTGAGAGGATTTTATACATGCTACTCACAAGACTAATGGGCTGAAAGTCCTTGAGCTACTCCGCCCCGTCTTTCTTTGGAATCAAAACTAGAAATGTGCTATTCATGATTCGGTCAAACCGCCCTGTATCATAGAACTCTTGCATCACTTCCATAAAGTCTCTACCCACAATCTCCCAACATCCCCTAAAAAATTCAATGAAGAACCCATCTGGCCCGGGAGCCTTATCACTAGGCAATGCCTTAATTGCTTCTAGCACCTCCGCTTCCTCAAAAGGAATTTCTAAGGCCGATCTTTGATCCGGAGATAAGCCATCAAACGAGAGCCCATCAAGCTTTGGGCGCCAATTCTCCCTCTCTCGATACAAACCCTTGAAGTAAGAGATAACCCGCTCTTCAAGTTCTTCCTTCTCCTCTAACCACCTCCCTTCCACCTTTAACCTTGATATGAAATTCTTTTTCCTCTTATAATTTGTCATTCGATGAAAGTATTTCGTGTTTCCATCCCCCCTCTTTTAGCCAACGAGTCCTGGCTTTTTGCTTCCAAGAGATTTCTTCAAGCTTAAGGGTCGAAATATAATCCAGTTTTTTTTCCTCTCTTTCCCATAATTCTTCAGAGGATAGATCTCGTATCTCTGCCATCCCGTCCAAGCCCTCAATTTCCCATAGTAACCCGGATAGACGCTCGTGAATGTTTCTGAAGACCTCCTTATTCCAGATTTTTAAACGAGCTTTCAAGATTTTCAGTTTAATCCCAAAGCGAGTACTAGCGGTCCCCCACTCGCTATTGCGGTTCCACACCTCGGCTACTAAGGCTTTTAACCGCTCATCATCCATCCATATGTTCTCAAATCTAAAAGGGCTAGGCCCCCCCAGAAACCGCCCCGTCTCTAGTAAAAGAGGCACATGATCGGATATAGGTCTAGGGAGGGACGATTGAGTCGCATTTGGGAAATGGGCCTCCCACTCTGGGTCTATGAGGAAACGATCAATGCGGCTTGCTATACGGTTATTGCCGACTTGGGACCAAGTGAATTGAGCCCCCTCGTAGGGTAATCAATCAACCCGTGTCGAAAAATGAAGTCTCCAAATCGCCTCATCTTAGGAGTGAGGGCACAACCCCCTTTTCTCTCCGAGGAAAATCGGACGCTATTGAAATCCCCTCCCAAGCACCAAGGTTTGTCCCACCGCACACTAACATCATCCAATTCAGCCCAAAACTCCAAGTCTTCTGACCTTCCAACTGGCTCGTACACCCCAGAGAAGACCCATACAAAATCCTCCCCGATCAACCGACATAAGACAGAAATCGAATAAGCCCCCACTGCAGATTCCATAACTTCCACTCTCTCTTTGTCCCACATTAGCAGGATACCCCCAGATGCTCCCAAAGACGGTAGCTCAATCCACCCCGGAACCTGACTTCCCCACATGTCTCGGATGTGAAATTCTAGAGTATTTGAAAGTTTGGTTTCCTGGATGCACAAAAACAACGGATGCTTGGAAGTAACAAACTTTTTAATTACTACCCTCTTCTCCAACTGACCTAACCCTCTAATGTTCCATGATAAAATAGAGAGGTCTTTCATCTAAACACCTTATGGTCCCTAGCTGCCTTCGGAATGGCTGACTCCCCTTTCTTCCTGACATGGTCATAGTTGACACTGCATTCTAGACACCTCCTCTCCCTTGCTGAGGCACCTCTCCTGCTACCTTTACTTTTTTCTTTGGATCGGCCTCTGCCCCCCGAAAGTTCTTCTTCAATGCGCTGGTTCAAGGTTCTAACCTCAGGTTCACGTCCTTTTAAGGAAAGTCCCAATGACTCCCCTACACCCGTCAATTGGTTCCCTACCCATTCGGAAACCTCCTCCGAACTCATCATAGGTAACATAACCTTGTTCTTCCCCTGCTCTAGATTGGCTTCTCTAGGAATCAATCCTGAATTCTCTAATTCAGAGCTAGAAACCTGAAAATTAAGGGGCTCACAACCCTGCACTTCTAAAGGAAGAATAAAGGGCCATACCTCTCGCTCCAAGTTCATCCCCAGCTCTGGTTGGCTTAATGGCAAGGAACCTGACACTCCTGTGGCTCCTCCAACGATTCTCCCTTCATCCTCTCCTCGATCCGCATCCTGCACCCCTCCTGCTGCTAGTGTCGGATCGCCCTTAAGAATAGAGGGTATCTTATCCACTGAACCCAACGTTGGGTCCACTCCCACCACAGGGTCCTGAACTGAATCAGATGAAGATAGCTCCAAACCTATCTTCCCAGAATTGCCTACCACTGGAAGAAGTGTCTTCTCAAGGGAGGCCTTCCCTCCGTAATCCTGCTTCTCCGTCGAGAGCCTAGCCGCCATTTCGGTGAATACCAACGGTGTATACTGTTCCATTTCTGAATTGACCAAAACGGCATCCCAAAATCTCCACTCCAACGATCTGGCCGACGAAGAGATAGACTGAGATTCATCCTTGTCAATAAGGCTGCCTCTGCCCTCCCTGAATCGCCTTCCTAGTGCTGGCGTCTCGAACTCAAGGCCCTTCTTGAAGAAAGCCTGGTTACTGGAGCTGGGATCTCCTTCCGCTAGAGCTGAGCACCCTTCTCCCACTCGCGATTTCGACTGTAACTGAAGAAATTCCCCCCGCGAGCCACATTCTTCGTTTTTCTTTGGAGCCCTACTTGGAGATGAAGCCTCCCTTCTGAAATGCCGAACCTGATCCACTGCATCTGGCTTCAGGCCTTCACGATCGGGCTCTAAGGACTGATGCTTCTTGTGGGCTTCAGTAACCGAGTCCCTAGGCCCACTACCCCAACCAACTATCTGGGGTCCGGGGTTGATTTGCTTCTCTTGGAACACAGGCCCGTCCTGACTGGGCCCAAAAACGCCAAGCCCCTTATTAGAAGGGCCCTCCATAGCTCGGCCTATTACTTCCTCTCCTCTTATCTCCTTCCTCATCAACTCCTTCCCCAGGTACACTGGATTAATGAAAGAGGGTTTTCCTGTTGTAGCTTTTTTTAAGTCGGCCTCAGAATTTTTCCTTTCCCATCTCTGCCTTTTCCGCCGTAGGTTCCATTTTTGGTTTTTCTTCGCCAGTCTACCTTTGGCCCTCCTGCCGCTTTCCTTTTCGGTGAAACTCCTATGGCATTCCTTTGGAGTGTGTGGGTTATCACCCGACCAAACACCGTCCTTGTTTGGACCTGCCGCTGCAACTCTTTTGTCCCTCTAAAACTCTGGCTCCACCTCTCTCGTCCTGATTCGCTGCCCTTCCACGAGGTACGACCACCTTCCATCCCTCTGCTAGTCACTCATTGGTTGCCTCTAGAGCCGTCCGTACGTCACCTTCAACGGGCATCTCCTCACAAAAATTTGAATTTCCCACTGCCTGGCTACGCCGGAAAGGGTTCAGGTCGCCGAAAAAGCCCACCTCTTCCTCCGGCAGCACTACGATGCCAATCCTGTGAACCCCACCCCTAGTCGAGAAGTTCAAAGTGCGGGGTATGTTTGCTCTGCTCACTGCTGCTACCCTTATCCGAGCTTGACGGAGATCCGAGAGTGAAGTTTTATCATTCCAAAGATTCACAGGTAGGCCTTGAAGTTCAGACGTTTCTGGGAGCTGATTGGAAGCAGACCACATCGTTGAGCGCAAGCGATCCTCCACCTGGAATCGCCATTTCTCCTTGGCACAAAGATCAGGCACAAAGGACAAGTTCTTCACGATAAGCAGACCTTTACCAAACGCATACGGAATCAAAAGGGGGCGATCGTCTCTAGGGAGTAAAGAATGAATAAACTCTTCCACCCTCGACCAACTAGTTAGTGACTGGGGAAAGGCACAAAGATTGCCCTGTTCCACCACCCCTAAGGAATGGTTAACTTCGCCTACCAAAGGTTCACCCATAGTTACAAGTACGGGTATAATATGACAATGATCCGTTCAGGAAGTACGAGTGTTATACGACAAAAGTACGAAAAAAATTAAAACATTATTATTAATTATAAATAAATAAAATTATGATACTAACTAATACAATCATTTAATACGGAATATGCGTTTGAACATGGTAAAAAGTACGGCAAAAATATGCGTATTATACGCATTTATATGGAATTCGCTTATTTAACGTGTATTATACGGCAATCGCGTATAACGCGTAATACGGCAAAAATATGTTGTTTTAAAGGGGCGCCCCCCCCCCTAAAAATACTATACAGAATAATACGGGGGTTTGGTAACTATGGATTTACTATTATTGAAACAGAGAAAGAAGAAAAAAAATGAAAGAAAGGGTGAAACAGTCGCAGTGAGTACTCCCCAAACACTCTAGGGCAAAAGCTAATCCTTGACTATAAATAAAGCTGGATACCCCCTTATTTTCAACAAAATCGTCCTTGATTAAGACCCAATCAAACAGTGGGTTGCACACATGTAATCTAATTTTGCTTGAGACAATGATGCCCCTCCAAAATGCACCTATTTCTTTCTTCCAGATGGACCAATAGATGACCCCTGGAAGAAGAGCCCAGAGGAAATAAGGTTGGAGATCAGCATGCCTGAATACCAACAAGATAAGGAGCCCTGGAATGAGCATGGAAATACCCATGAGACTCCAAGCTGAATAGAAAATAGTTCCAAAGATCATACGCCAAGGGCAATGTAGTAGAAGATGATCTACTGTTTCCTACACTATCAGGCACAACCAACCATTCGGTAGCTTCCAGTCTCTTTTTGGAGATGGTCGTATGTCAGAATCTTGTCCAGATATGTTGTCCAAAGAAAGAAAGATACTTTTGAAGGCACCCCAGGACGCCATTACGAGGAAAAATGAGCAAGGACTAGGACGCAACACCAACTAAAAGGATCTCACCAAAACCTACCTTTTATGTCCCCAGACCAAACTCAGCTATCTCTAGACGCAGGATTGGGCAAGCGGACTCTAAGCGAGACATGAATCTACGCAAGACATGAATCTGATAAACCCACTCAATTCCCAATCATTTATAGGACGCCTAAGGCCCTAAACCTTGGAACCCAAACAATACTCTCACCTCGTCTCGAACATGGATGCCACTAATGCTTGTTGATCTAAGGATTAAGAGTGAAGATTGTTGAATTCTTGTTGCAAAGTATTATGACCACACCATAGATCAAACAAATTTGACTTCCCCCACTCCCAATGACAAACCTGGTCTGATTTTCAAAATCAGCCCAACCTTTCATTATAGCTTTCCACAGACATATCCCATGAGGGTTCTTTACTGCTTTAGGTTTCCATCTACTACATTCATTATGACTGGCTACAATTACTTCTCTCCACAAACTACTCCCCCTCCTCTCCAAATCTCTATAGCCATTTTCCCAATAATGCCTTGTTCACTTCCCTTAACAGCCATAGATTGAGGCCACCATTCTCTTTAGGGTGACAGACTGAGTTCCATTTCACTAGATGGCATTTCTTAGTGACTACCTGGTGCATTGATATTTCACTGCACACAGGTTGTTTCCGACTGACTCAGCCACTACAAGATGAAATGTGAGACATATTGTGCTTTCTCCATCACTTGATGCACAATATGTAATGAAATGTAGCCCAACCTTTCATTATTGCTTTCCACGAACCTATCCCATGAGAGTTCTTTATTGCTTTAGGTTGCCATCTACTGCATTTACCATGACAGGCTACAATTACTCCTCTCCACAGACTACTCCCCTCCTCTCCAAATCTCCATAGCCATTTTCCTAATTCTTGTTCACTTCCCTTAACGACCATAGATTGAGGCCACCGTTCTCTTTAGAGCAACAAACCGAGTTCCATTCCACTAGATGGTATTTCTTAGTAACAACCCTATGCATTGATATTTCACAGAACACATGCTGTTTCCGACTGACTCGGCCACTATAAGATAAAATGTTAGACATACTGTGATTTGTCTATCACTCGATGCACAATACGTCATGAAATGGAGCAAAATATAAGACAAGAACTTGCCATTGTGGTGAGTTAAGTTTATGGAAAGCTTCAATGAAGGAAAGAACCAGAAAAAATTATATGACCTGGTAAAACGTTTTTCTTTTTCTTTTCCTTTGGAAGGGGGTTAGCTGGGGTTAGATAGACCCCTACCAAAATATGTTAACTGCAAAAATTTACAACCTAAGAAAGAAAAACCAGTAGCATGATCCTCTATCATTTTCATAAACCTTGACTTAAAAAGTTTTCTTTATCAAGGTCCATCCCCATTCACTTTTATGTCTTCCAAAGAAAAGGACAACAATGTTCTAATTTTACAAGTAGACTAAAGACAAGAACAAAGTTACTTCAAACAGTGAAAATAAGAGAAATCTAATTTCCCTATTTCTATGTGATACAAAGATGAGTGACTTCCAAAGTGAACAAAAGTACCATATAGGTACTTATCAGAAAAATGATACCATATATCAAGAATAAAAAACACATTTAGGACAGAAATACCATTAATAGACGTACAACACCAAAAACTAACATTAAGATCTGACTCTTATTCATATAAAAAGATCATATAACTTCCATGAAATTACAGCATATGTTTTTCCTGAGATCATGAGAAGACTATGAAGGTGAAGTGGTGACTCAGCAAAATATTCGATATTAAGTAATATGGTAGTAACAAAATAAATTCCCAACTATCAAACAGTAACAAAAGCTTGTAAAAAGAAAAAAATTGAAATAAACCTTACAGCATCTTCTAAGGTCAGCCAGGGAATACTTAGTTGGACAGACAACCTTAAGGAAGAAAAATGGGGTTCTCACTTGCTTAGTTCACCTGTCACGTTTCACATCAAACTCCCCAGTAGATACCCGCATTTGAGTTGGAACCTCTTCAACCTGACTATCTTCCTGCATTTATAAGCCAAATGATTATTTGCATTACAACGTGCAAATGAAAAATAAACAACCACTTCGTATAAAGTAAATTATCCATAATATAAATTATGAGCGTTGGTACAACAAAGGATGAAACATATAAAATTTACCCGCCTCAATAAGAGCAGAAGCATGATATTTGCTTTCAACACTGTCTTGATAATCATGATTAAGTTGACCCTTCTTGTCAATGCATATCGCAAGCTGAAAAGCAATGTGGTAGTGCAAGTGAACAATGTTGGTCTTGCCATCATATAGGATAACAATGAAATGAACCAAAACACTTTTAGTCAGCTACATATTTTCAGAATCATATTGCAATATACACCATGCTGTGCTTTAAAGAACCCAGCGGCAGCAATGACATAAGCAATCAATTTCTATGTTGCTCCAGAAGACGGAAGCCAGAAGGGTTTGAACTTAAAACATATTGACCATTTTTGCATGCAAAGAGTAGGTAGACGGCAAAAAAATGAAGAAGAAGAAAGAAAAAGAAAAAAGTATGAAGACCAATTCATGTTAGAAATTGGAGGGACAGGAAGGGAGAGAAATATGCGAGAAAGAACTTCAATACATGTTTCTATGTCAATTACCAAAGCAATATCTCCCGACATCCCCCCAACTAAAAAATAACAACTACAAAAAAAAAAAAAATCAAGGCTGCCAACTATTTGCTGGTGATCTACTTCCAGGATACAATGAAACCCAGCCTCAGAATGGACTCTTGTTGTGCTCCTTTAAAGAGCTCGAACCAATAAAAAAATACAGATATTTAGATGCAACAGACAAGAATAGAATTTTGAGATGCAAAGCATGTTACATTTCATTTCACATGATTCTCAACTCTCCATTTAATTACGCCGAAAAGTTTACAATAACCAAATTTCAACAAAAGGCTTTGGCTGAGATGTAAAGATTACCATTTGTAGTTTCTGGTGGATTAGACACGTGGATAGATCAATCACACCATTGGTTAGCATTCGGGGTAATGGCTGTGACTCTTCCCAACACCATCGAACTTCTCGAACAAATTCTATCCAAAGCACGGCTATAGCTAATTACCACATAAAGATAATCAAAACCTCGTCAATAAGATGAGAGTCCCATTATATTTAGGAAATAATTTTGAGAAATAGTATGCGCTTTATAAGATTTGTTATTAAATCTATGTAAGAAACACAATGTCACACTAAAACAGGAGATTGTTGTGTCCATACATACCACGTATGTTGCAGTTGCCAAACCAAAGAGAATGCAGACAAAATTGGGCAAAAACTGATTCTAGAGGTGCGCCTTTAATGGCACGAGAGTTCTTATGCTCTCCATGAGCATAATCTGAGACTTGCACTTCTGTAGGTGGGATTAGACTAGTTAGCAAATATAGAATGGTGAATTTGTGAAAGTGCCCAAATGCTTTCAGTGCTAAACAATGAAATACTAAATATCCAGTACTACAAGATCAAGATAAAATAAGTTTGCAATTTTGCATCCATAAGAAAGAAAAAAAAAAGGGCATCCCTAGAACATAACTCAATATTCAAATGTTCCATCAACTCGCGAAGGTATGCAGGGCAACAGGTGAGGTGCCTAAATGGTTCATCCATTTAAGAATTTATTCATCAATCTTCTGACAAACCTAAGCAGAAATAAAATTACAGCTCCATGGACACAAAACAAGCTCAGAATATAATAGATAGATATAGGAATCATTGTAAAAAAAAAACATAAAGATAAGTATTAAGTAACTTTGGAGCAAGAGAAGTGATGGAGCAGGAAGTAGAGGAAAAAACTTCCACTTCAATAACTAAACTTACGCCCCAGATAGAGACGATTGTGAAGCTAATTCTCATATGTCAACCATAGGGCGATGATCTGACCAATGGAATTAAATGCATAAGATCTTGAAAGCGTAGCTAAAACATGCAATAATTATCAATCACAATGAACAGTACCCGGGAACAATGAAAAGGAAAACCATATTTCAGTACCTTCATAAAATAGATCTTTGATCACACGGTCAAGAACTGTCGCAGGAGGTATAACAGTCGAGGACTTTAAATTATCAGACCCTGAGTTTTCAACTGCCACAGCCCAAGGAGCAAGACATGAGGGGAAAATGTTAAGCAACCTGGCCTAGCATCTCCAATTAGTAAGACCAAAAGATGTAAATAAATATTCTCAAACCTGACACAAAATCTTCCATAAATTGAGCCTCAAAAGACATATCCAATGCATTTACTAGAAGGCACAATTGCGAAGCAAATCCAATTGTGCTTCCTTTATAATCATTATCCCTGAAGAAAAAGAATTGTTCAAGACGTTAACATTTCTTACACCAGTAAACAGAAAAATATATTAAGAGGTGCAAAGAGGAACAGAATATTTCTCAGGTAAAAATGGTGTGCACAGAATATTTCTCAGGATACAAAAAGTGGGAAAAAAAATTAATTAAGATTACTGCAAAACTATTCTATCTCACTGCAATTAATTTATAGTTTCTTCACTTTAAACAAATAATAATTACTAGGCTTCCAAAATATATGGATATAGTCTTATACTGTTAACATCATAGAATATTAGGCATTCTGATACCCCAAGATTACATCTAAAATTATCGACCATGGCATATTCATGTCCACGCCCAATTCTTCTTTTCAATTGCTTCTTTTTTTAAAAAAATCTTAAGGGAAATCACTCTATGTTACTGATTTATAAGAAAATAAAAAGGAAATGGGGGTGGGGGTGGGGGTGGGGGGTTAATGAACCCACATAATGGACATACCATAGGGATGGGAAACCACAAAATTCAGCATCAAACACTTCATAATGCCAATTGGTGAGTCGAATGTAGTTCTAGTCAGTGTGCTTGAAGGCATCACGAATTAATCAGAAAGAGACAGAAAACAAATCATGTGGGGGGGGGGGGGGGGGGGGGTCTGATTTGAAAGGACAAATTCATCCACCGAATGACCTATGCATGAGTTAGAGCAGAATAATGCAAAACCAAACGGGGATGTTTTAGGGCCCCAGTTAATTGGAAGAGTAGGAAGCAAGTTGTTGCGCTGTCTAATCTTGAGGTTGGGTATCAAGCAGTGGCACACACCACCTTTGAACTTCTGCAAGACTAAAGAGATACTGAAGTTACTGTCACACTTCTTATGAGAAAACCCATGCTGCATTCACAATCATGCTACTGTGCTAGGACCCCATCTTCCATGAGTGAATAGGACACAATTAAGTTGATTGACACTTTCTTCAGCAGAAGGTGAGCTAAACAGAAGTCTCTATTCCATTGTTAAGTTGGTCAACTAGTTGACAAACATCTTCACCAAAAAGGTGCTTTCATAAATCTTTTTACGGCAAATACATTTTTGAGACCATTGGTTTGATTATTGTATATTTTTGAATAGAAAGTGCTTCATCCCTTTCTTTTATCTAATATAAAAACTCATTACTTATTAAAAAAACTGATTTGACAGTTATTTCCAGATTGAGGAGGGTGGTTGGAGGATTAGGGTAGTCAGTGTATTAGACTATCTCCTATCCCCATGGTCCCTTTTCTTCTTTTTCACATTCGTCTGCTTCCCACTCAAAACACAATCAAATTGACAAGTATATAATGCCAGGTATCCCTAAATCTAAGAATCCGATCATGTAGAGTACATGCATTGTAAGAAAATAAGAAAGAAATAGAAAAAGGAAAATAAATTACAGAGCTCTACAACCAATTACAATATACCAAAAAACTGGAGCTAAGTCAGAGGGAATACTGAGTCTGCAAGATAGGTTAAAGCTTTACATTGAGGGTTTGATATTATTACGGCTTACATGAAATATTCCTCCAATAACTGCAACTATACACCACCACCCAATACCAAACACCCAAATGGCACATACACTCATCACACTCTTTTATCATTTTAGGCTATTTCTCCATTAAGTTCACCAAGGTTGTAGTGGATGGCAAACTATGAGGATCAAGCTGAAAGGCCAAGTAACGGATGGAATAAAACAGAAGCTGACAAGGATGCACAATATCACATGGCTAACGACAGTTAACAACAAGCCTGCATATAAGTAAAAGATTTAGATGATTATATACATAAATTCTCTAATAAATAAATATATCTTACAGATTTGGAGACAAAATAGGCAAAAGGAGCCACTTCTCAGCTTCATGTGATGAAGCATTTTCTAATTCAGCCATCTCCAGAGAGCTTTCAACCATCTTATTTGACCATATGCTAATCAACTCAAACCCTGCATGTATTTTTAAAAGGGAAAAGGAAAATATAACAAAAATGAGAAGCTTCTTGCAATCCTACAATTCTAACAGACACAGTAAACAACTTATTAACAACTTATTTTCCACTTCATACAGATTTATTGCAACGGTGGACCTTTAGAAGTTTATAAAGGTCTTATATATAAATGTGTATATATATATATATATATATATATATATATGGTTTTCAGGAACAAGAATAAAGTTGCAAATTGTTCACGACACAGCAAAAACATAAGGGAGTGTTTGTTTACAAATTTATCTCTAAGGGTCCATTCTTTTGCTGAGACTTATAAAGTCCAGCACTTTGCAAGTTTATCGTTTGACAATATGGCTTTTCTTTTGAGAACTTGATGTATCCTGCATTTCATCTCTTGGGTTACAATTCTCGTAAGACTTTAAATGCAGCAAAATGAATGATTTCAAACCTCATTAAAAAGGATAAGACTTGAAATCTCAGGATGGTAAGAATTAATTCGGTAAGAAACCTTGACAAAGTGACTCAAATTTCCTTCAACTATCATGATAAAGTTCATAGTAACTAGCTTTATAAGTCTCGACAAAAGAACAGATCCTAAGGGGCACTGTGTTGGCCGGCACATAAATTAGTTTATATTTGGATTAGAATTATTTTAGCAAGCTAGGTAATGTGTTCTCTTTCCAATGGAACTTTTGCACTCTTGGATAACTTCAGTTGCGTTTTCAATGTAATTGGCAGTTTCTATTTAGATAGGTTCCTTGTTTGGTTCACTTCGTGTGAACTCTTTGCTGTCCTTGTATTCGTTCTTTTCCTTAATGATAATTTGAATTACCTTTCAAAAACAAAATTTAACTTCAGTTATTGCCTAGAGATTGTCCAAACAAGCAAACACTGAAATGGTCATTGCCAATGAATTGAAACCTTTACAACAAGGCAAGGATGATGAATGATTAGAATTACAAATATAATTTACCTGTCACTGGGTCTTCAGCAGAATACCACTCAGTCCAAGGACAATCATCATCCCACTGTGTTCTATTGCGGGATTCACTCTCAGGATTTCCACCAGATTCTGTAGTTTCAGGATCACCTCCTTGTATATCATTATCATCATCATCATCATCATGGGGAAGGGTTCTGTATGTTAGCTTCATAGTAAAGTGGACTTTGAAGGGATGTGTTGACAAGTCCATTGAGGAGAAAGCCTTCATTATCAAATAGAAGAAGCATTAAAACTGGAAACGACAACAAATTAGGCCATGGTCTGCATGTTTGAGACAGTACAGGTGCTAAAGTCAGTACAATTGCGATAAGATATAACTTTCTATAGATATTACATAAATCGCCAAGATGCAACAAATCAGAAAAAAATATGCACTAAAAGGGAAATGCTAGCAGAGTGCATCATGCATGAGATTAGATGTTTCAGTAGCAAGAAAAATAAAACAGAGGGAAGTTATTAATGAGAAGAATAGAGAGCTTTTCAGGCTAGCAAAACATATGACTGTACCTGCATTTAAGTCAGTTGATTTCTAAGTTTTTTTTTTCCCATTTGAAGCATTTATTATAAGTTTTCTTTTCTTCTTTCATAAAGTTAAAAGAGAAATCATTTTTAATATGAAAAGAATAACAAGCAAGGAAAATCACGGACATATAGTACAGCACAAAATCTGGCATAGGTCCAACGTATAAGAACATAAGATGAATGCAATTTAGTCCTTGTTTTCCAAGCTCGATCGAAAAGTAGTAACTAAGCTGAAAAGAAATCAGATAGATAACATAATGAAGTATGAAATAAGGTAATGGGGCTTACAAACTTGGAAACAAACAACTCATATAACCCCTCCAAATGCATGAGCCTTACTGGAACCTGGCTACCAATAAGATCTGCCTCAAACCTTCTAGTAAAACTGTTCCCATATTTTGGATACCAATGTATGCTTTTCGAGAAGGATCATGCACTGGAACAAAAGCCGGCCACATACTGCAATGCAGGAAGTGAACAAGAGATCACAATTACATTAGATATACTTGATTTCTCAAATTAAATATAGAAAAATAAAAGGCATGAGCAACCTTTTTAAAAAAAAATCCATGGCAAAATGATGGAAAACATTTAGCCAAAACAGGAATAAAAGGATATTTTGGTTCAGGAGAATAGAGCAAAACAGAAGCAGGCATGTGCATCAAAAATAAAGGTATATTCTAATGATAGATATTATACTGTTTCATTAACAACTGCATCATTAGCTAAGCACTGCGATTCCTTAAAGATCCAAAATATGTGTGTATCGGAGTTTTTAAGTTAAAACACACCTGCCACAGTTTGATAAAGCAATTGCAACTGCACTTAAAAGTTTGCTAGCCTCCGGTGCATCAAGGACCACCCTGCTGGCACTTAAAGGTGCAATCACCTGGGATGCATACAAAGTGCTTTCTTATTATGAATACATTTAGTAGGTCAAGCTAGTACGAGGATAACAATTAAGTAAGTGTTACAGGAAGGGCAAAATACAAAGCCGAATACACACCAGAAACTCCTTTACCGCAAAAGACAACTGCAAATCATGTAAATTGCCATTCCAGTCTGCAACTTTGCCTACACCAACCAACAACTTGATATTGATGGTATGTACAAGTCCTCCCCCAATCCAAAGTGGGTGATAAAACTTAGTTAACTCGGAAAATACCATCATTATTGATCTCAAAGTAATACTCGATGCAATAGCTTTTCGTACCATACTTCAATTCAAATTTGACCTTATATAAGTTCATCAGAGAACACGAGTGAACTGCACCCTTGTCCTATAACCAAATAAGCCGTTGAAAGCTATCTTAGAAAGGTCAAGGCATCAAAGCTAAATGGATAAATCGCATGCTGCTCCTACTTTATCACGATAACTGGTCAGATAGCAATCAAAATGGGCATTGAACACAAACAAAAACTTGGAGTGATTATAAGTCACCCCAATCTTGACTTTTAATTAACAAAACTCAAACTTTAGAAGCCTAATAATGATCTAACTGATTGCCACTATTTTCGCTATTAGTATTTAAACCACTTTGTGATATAGCTGCTGTAGATTAGGAAGAGATCTTTTGAATGAGCTAAAGATCACCAAAAATGGATATACAAAAATAATCACAATTTTTCAGCTCCCAAAATCTAATTGAATCACTTTCAGAGCCGCTGACCAACTCCCCTTATAAAAAGTGTGCATAATCTGCAATCACTAGGCTAGGCAAGAAACTCATAAAATTTGTTGATCCACAACTTGAAGGGAAGAACGGAACCAACAACTACCACTTGTATATGTGATCCTGAAGAATTTATTATATACTCAGAGCTATTAGACTAGAGCATAGTTACCAGAGCGAGAAGCGAAATCGAGAAGCGAAGCGAAAACAAGAAGCGGAAGGCAAGGCTCCTAAAATCCTTGGGAAACGAGAAACGAGAAACGAGAAGCAAGAAATGGTTAAGAAACAATTGAGAAAGCGTAAACGAAACAATTGGGGAAGCGAGCAAGAAGCGTTTGGGGAAATGAGTAAACATATGTTTGAAAAAACGAGGCAATTTTAGAAGTGATATCCAAGTTATTGGGAAAAATACTATGACTAATAAATGAAATGAGAATCATAGGTTAATACGTGATTATCAATATGAAGCACATAACTATAAGGTTATACCCTACAGCGACAACTACAATATAACAAATTAACCAAAAAAATAATATTATGCAAGTAACTAAGAATTATGTAATATAAATCGCTTCCCAAAAGTTTTTTTATCGTTTGCCAGTCGCTTCCCAATAGTTTCTCAAGCGTTTCTCAATCGTTTCTCAAGTGTTTCCCAATCATTTCTCAAGCGCTTCCCAATCGTTTCTCGGGCACTTCCCAAAAGTTTCCTAGTCGCTTCCCCAAAAAATGGGATACTGAATCGAACTCGCTTCCCGAACACGCTTCCTAGGAAGCGCGCTTCCCACCTTGGAACTATGAACTAGAGAAATGTCTCAATATCTTTCTTTTTTTCTTTTTTTTTTCTTTTTTTTTTTTATTGTGATGGTAATCAGCACAATATATATAATGAAAGAGGAAATGGCACAAACAAAGAGCTCAAAGGGAAATGAACCCAAAAAGACAAATACAATGGGAATAACAAAAATTCAAAATTTCTTAATTGACTGCACAAGGATGCAAGAAAAAAAATTAACAACAAATGGTCCATTGCAACATCGATAGTCATCAAAAGCAAGATAATTCAATCCAATAATGAATGTGACATGCAATATTAACTAAAATTATAACTATAAAAAAAAATGGTTGACAGGGAAAAATAAAATAAGCATTTTTTTCAAGATAAGTGGGCTGTTATAAGTGTACCAATAAATTCTTAGGACCGTCAGCCAACCATAGTCGACAAACAACCTCTATTTCAGATATGAATCTGGAAAATAAGGAAATGGCATGATCAGTTCTTCCACTTCCAAACTTAAAGCTAAAGCTAAAAGAGCCAACGTAAAAAGGGCCATGCATTATTTAAGAGTACCAACTCGAGAAGGATACCTTTCCCATGAAGATGCAAGAGTGAAATCATCAAACCCTTCAAGCTGCACCAAAATCAACAAACCGTCAGTTTGAATCCTACTCATGTGACTGCAAGTGATCCTTCTCATGTAAATTAATAGTTGAACTCGTATTGGACAACATGTGAATGCAGTTGATCTCTCTCATGTAAAATAGTGGTGAGCTTGTATTGGACAACATGCTTTGACCAAGAGAATGCTAGCCAATGTCAATAATGGTATTTCAAATTAGTGAACTAAAGTATTGAACAAAATTTGAAAAGTTGTTCCATTAATAAAATAAAACGAATAGCCATAATTTTCCTACTCCACTCACAATCTTCTGGTTTGTATTTGTAAAAAAAAAATATTGAATCATGTTTTGATGCAGGGATATCACAGAAAGAATAAATAGATACACAGAAATTGGGACTATTTGCAATAAATTTTTCGAGTTACGTTCACGGAGTTATGTCCATTTAAAGTTAGGGTACACGTTTTCGCATTTTCAGTATCGAAAAAAAAAAAAACACTTTTGTGTACATTTTTTAAAAGCAAATTGAGCAAACTCTTTTTTGGAACTGTAGAGCTCGTCAATACATTCGAAAGTATGTGTTGCGATAATTTTTCAGAGTTGCAGTCGCCGTGTTACGCCCGTTTAAAGTTTAGGTACGCGTTTTACCCATTTTAGCAAGATTTTTACCCATTTTCGTCGACCGATACTAAAAAGGCCGTATTTTACAATTCTGAAATGCGATTTGTGTAAACTATGTGCCTATAATGTAGAACTCGTTGATACATTCAAAACTATACGTTTCATTTTCACTTCCCTCTTAATATATGTGTATTAGATATGAAGAAAATTTTCCTTCTTCACCATGAGTTCTCATCTTCGAGACAGCTTGAGTTATTTCTTTAAAAGACAAAGCCCTAGATCTGATAGCATCACACACTCCAAGCATACTAACACTCCATTACAGTAATTAAAAAAAAGTGCATGGATCTGCTACATGTTGATAGATACCTATCAGAAATCTCAAAATTCATAGTATCGTTGCTAAATTATCCAATTTGACTACCAAAATCAAGCTGCATTACAAATCCCCCAATCAGAATCGAAGCACGAACAACGAATCGAACCCAAACTCATCTAAACAAATTAAAGTGAAATTTGCATAATTCGTGCAGTGATATGAATACGAAATACCGTATTCATAAATGGAAATGGAAAAGGAAATGAAAATCAAATTAGAATTGAGTAGTTCAAATATATACTTCAAAAAATGAATAGCAGAAAGTGGCGCCGCGATCCATACCTCCTCTTCTAGGGTTTCGTCTTCTCCTTCGTCTTCCATCTTGCTGGAGGACGCCATTGAGGGAATTAGACACCGCCCAGATCAAAGCCTTTCGTGATACAAGGTACTCCTGTAAAGCACATGGCGCTTAAGGCGCACGATTCTGCTTATATTGCAACACGTAAATTGTCTAAAATACCCCCATTTGCATTCTGTGTGTTTGGGTGTGTGTTGAGTATGGTTTTGTGTGTTTATTGTGTTACTGTTAACCAAAAAACTGAATGTTTGTCCCATATCGATCGGTGGGTACCTCTAGCTTGTGACCGTAGTAGGAAAGAAATGAGTGTTTTTGTCGCGCCGAGCTCTAACCACGTAGTTCTGGATTTTTGACGCCATAATGTTTCCTCTTGAGCAATGGCACTCTCCAACTCTCACGTCATAGTATGGATGTGATCACGAATAGCATTGGTTTGATCTATCTGCTGCAGCCCACCAATTTGATTCTGAAACGCTTAACCATGTATTGAATATTTCCAAAAGTCTGTTTGTTCCATCTACTCAAGGCATTACGGCTATAACGAATTTTCCTATCCAGTAACTCAACAGTAATACCAACCCAAGTTTTTGTCTACGCTGCATGGATAATTTGGGGGCAGTCCGAGTGTGCCTCCCACATTTGCTCGTACCTGAACATTGGTTTACGCCTTCTGAAAAATGGGGCAATGGTCTGACCCTATAGCTGGGAGTATCATAACGACTGTTGATGGAAAATTGGTCCGTCAATCCGGATTAGCTAGAGCCCTATCCAACGGCCTGAGATATATCCACGTTCATACCTTTTGTTGGACCACGTAGCTGCTGGCCCTTGGAAACCTAAGTCCATCAAGTTTGCATTGGAGATCTTATTATAAAAGTGTTGAATGTGAACTAAATTTGAAGGATTGCCTCCTTGCTTTTCATCAGGATGAAGGATGTCATTAAAGTCTCCAAGACAAGACCACGGTCCCACTTTGAGCGCACCTTTCTCTGAGACTTGGGCCCATAATTGTCGTCTTTCATGGTCATTTGTTGGCCTATAAACAAAAGACATTTCCAACTCCTCGTGACTGTGATTTCGGCCAATGGTCGCATCTATACAATTTTTGTGAGCATTTTGGATCAAGAGGGATACTTCAGACTTCCACAACAAATCTAAACCTCCTGAAATTCCTTCCGGCTCAACAGTAAATACTTCCATCTGGATCTTGGGAGGTTGAATAACTTCATTCTTGTTTCTTGTTTTCATAAGAAAAACTACACTCTGCCTGACTCGAAGGACAATCTCCTTGGGTTGGCCTATCCCCTAACAGTTTCAGGCTAGGGTTATCATTGGCGATGGGGTGGCTGCTCCTTGGCAGGCACCCCTTGGAGGATGTGTTTGGTTTCTTGAACCTGAGTATCCAGCTCTTTTTGCACCCCCTGGGTGGAGGTTGGACTGACATCTTGTTTCTCATTTTGAATCTGGTAGAGGTTAGATATGGTGGTCGATGATTTTGTAAGGCTATCCGACAGAGGGCCAGACTGTTTGAAAGGCTGAATAGGCCGAATTAGCGAAGAATAGTGGCCTGGCCTTGAGAGGATGGGAGCTGTTATTTTGATATTATGGGTTGGGAGTGGACTCAAAGATTGAGGGATTTTGATCCAAGTGTGGATTTTGTGGACTGGTTTTGGTCTGTACTTGGGCTTAGAAATTTGCCCAAGTGGGCTATATAACGTGCCATTGGGTTGGGCTTGCTGGGCACTAGTATAGGAGATGGGCCTTGGGTCTAAGGATGGCTTTTGGGTCTTCTCCAGATCCACTTTGATAATCGGAGTTTGGTTTGTCACCTTGTCTCTCGAGCCTGAACAAACTGAACCTCGGATAGAGTCTGACCGGGGGAAGGTGCATCACTCGAAGCCAATCGACTGTTAGTAGCCTTAGAAATTGTCGCATCAGAGTCGTGACGTGTCAAAGCCTGATTGAACCTACTCACAACTGTTTGTACGGCGATGTCAGCGTCTGCTCCACTCCTTGGGACGTGCTTTCCCTGAGTCACTCATTTTTTCAATTCCGTACCTGTTTTATCCGTGCTCGCCTTCTTCTTCGACGATACCTTTGATATGTTCGGTATCTTCTTCGTCGTTGCCCCGCTAGAGGCCTTAGTATCAACCTTCATTTTCCTCGATAAGGTGGCCGTCGTATCTGTACTCAAGCTCGACTCAGTAAAAATTCAAGCTCGTTTATTTTCATTTATTTAATAAACAATTCAAGCTTGAATATGATTTTCGAGCTCGTTTGCTTAACGAGCTAAATTTGAACACACCCCTACTCAGTTTGTTTAAAGCTTTGATCGATTATATGTACGTAATAACCTACTTATTTCATTTAAATATGAAAATTAAGTATATGTATTATATACTAGTATAGATTAATAATATATAATGTACTTTATATGATAAGAAACCATTTATATAACTATAATCTTATACTCGTTTAGCTAACGACCCAAGCTTGAACACACTCCTACTCAGTTCGTTAAAAGCTTGGTTCAATTATATATATGTAATAACCTATTAAAATATTTAAAATATACTTATTTTATTTAAATATTAAAATTAAATATATGTATTATATACTAGTAAAGATTAATATTATATAATGTATTTTATATTATAAGAATACCATTTATATAATTATAATCGTATACTTAATTTTAGTTAACACTATGATTTCTTTGCCTAGGATAATAAAGCGAATTTTTTACCTAATATAAATAGCTATATCCAAAAAAACAAGCTACTCGTGAACTACTCGAGCTCGGCTCAAGTTTGGTTAGTAAAGCTCAAGCTCATTTATTTAATAAACGAGTCAAGCTTGAACATGATTTCCGAGCTTGTTTAATAAACAAACAAACTTGAACATACCACTACTTGGCTCGACTCGGTTCGATATCACCCCTAGTCCCGCTAAAGAAACGTGATTGAATAAAGACTCATAAGTGTTATTAAAGCTAACAAACATAGTCGGGGTTGAAAACCGTTAGATCCTTTGTGTGATTCCTCTCAGGATCTTATGATGTGTAGGGTTCTAAGGGTATATAAAGAAAGAGGAAGTCCCTCTTTTTTCTTACGTAATTTTGAAGTTTCATTAAATCAGACCTAAGGAGAAAAGAGAAAACTCCTCTCAAGCACAGTACGAACAGTCTTGCATCACACCAAAAATAAAATAGGGATATTCCAACGAGTTGGTATGTGATTGTCTTTTTCAATCTCCATCTCTATTTGATTATAAATTCTGAAAATCTAATTGCATGGTCTACATCTTGGATCAAAATAATATTATTTAGGTTTAACATGTTATTATTTTGAATCCCAAAAGAGCTACCCTATCTTGAAACTCTTCTGGGCATGTTGTAACAAGCCCATCTGTGAGGTCCCTCCTTTCAACAACCTATAAGAGTATGAGCTTATGTTAGCTTTCCTTTATTTTACAACTTTTTTTTTTTTTTTTTTATGATGCCCATGACAGAAGTTTTTGTTAATTTGATTATTTATACATGTAAGTATTGAATGGAAGATGACTCTTGAATGAAGCCAAAGACAAAATTATCAAAATTTTCTTGTCGTTTTACTGTTCTTGAAAACCCATGTTAATAGTTAATAGACAATGTGTGTTTATTGTATTAACAAAAAAAGCAATTATATTATTTCCTTATGATTTGTTCCGCCTAATGCGTAGGGTTGCCAATGGATCTAGATCCAAATCCGAGCTCTTAATCCTATAGATCGGAATTCAGATATTGATATGATATTTTGAATGTGATATTAATCAAATTGGATCAGTGATCCAATCGATTATATTATCTCCACTATTATAATGAATTAATAAGGGGAAGGTGCAAAATAATATATTATTACTACGACAAAAAAATTATTATATTATCTTATTAATATTCAGTGAATAGATATTTAAGGGCATTGAAGTCATTTTAATCTATTAAGTTCAATCTATAATATTATAATGAGTGAATTAGTGGTAGGTGGCGTTGATTGATTTTTTTTCAATGACAAATAAACAAATATTATTACTATGACAGGAAAAAATAAATATTATATCATGTTATTACTATTTAGTGAATAGATATTTAAAGGTATTAAATTCATTTCAAATCTATTAAGTTCAATCCCTTAAATATGATTTATTGTCTTAACTATCTACTCTTATTTATTTTATTTTTATATGTGTTTTCAACCACTG
This sequence comes from Tetracentron sinense, assembly GCA_015143295.1. Taxonomy (NCBI): domain Eukaryota; kingdom Viridiplantae; phylum Streptophyta; class Magnoliopsida; order Trochodendrales; family Trochodendraceae; genus Tetracentron; species Tetracentron sinense. Next base: position 94,780 of record JABCRI010000645.1, on the reverse strand, counting down.
CACAACTCACCATTCTTAGCACATTTTTTTCTCACACGTCTCTCCTTTAGCACACGTGCATCACGTGGATCTTATTAGGGTTCATTTTTTCACTCTTTCTCTCTCTTCCCTCTCTTATGTGCAGCCCACTAGTATATAATAATAACAATAATATTTTATATAATTATGCAAATATAGATTTAAGTGTGTATGTATATTAATATTAATTGGATCATATTTGAATTGGGCAATTCAAATTTCGACTGAGCTTATATCGATTTCGGATCTGTTGGATTTTTATACAGATTCTGATATAGCCAAATCCGATTTGAATTCAATTTGTTTGCACCCCTAATAATGCGCAAAAATGTAGAGTTTTGGGCAATACACAAATACTAGTACACGAAAAAGAAATAAAATATATAATTTTTCTCTTTACTCTGAATCGTCTACACTAGCTATGGACAACAGACATTTGGTAGCCACCCAAAAATTTACATGTGTTCTACAAGTTCAATTTTTTTGCCAACCTTTACTAACAATTTTTTTTGTTTAATTTTTAACAACGACGAGGTATCCCAACCTTTGGCCTAACTATTCATCTTCGGTCCCATCTCAGACACCCACACCAAGAGGGAGTAGATAGAAGCTGCTAGGAGTCGAAATGGAGACCTCCACTTCATGAGGCATGGTGCTCGACCAACTAACCCAACAGGTGGACTAAGTATAAATTATAGTAATTAATAGTGGCCCAATTTTAGGGTTGATGGGACACATGATAATTTATTATAGACTTTAGATCTCCTTCAGTGTTAACTGGTGGAGAGCCCACCAACACTAAGAGTTATCCAACACTTACCCATGTGCATAGCCCTATTTTACATCATTTTGGTGGGAAATACAAAGGTGTAGCTAGGTGGCAGCTCGCCATCTTAAGAGTAAATGTTTATGGGCTCCCCGCCAGCTACTATTGGAGGTGATTCTCATGTCTTTACTATAACCACCCGAGGATTTTCTCAACCAATAGCTACTATGAAGGGTAGGGTTGATTATCTAACAGAGAAGTTTGTTTTGTTTTTTAAAAAATCGAGATCATTTATTTAATAAATGAGCTAATATTGAACTTGATTTCCAAGCCCAATCGCTTAATTAATGAGCCAAGCTCGAACACGCTTGTACTCGGCTCGTTAAATACTCTGCTCATATAATATTATATTATTTTATAATTGTAAAACATAATCATGTAAATTCCTTTATAATTTAGAAGTGATTTAAATTAAATTATAATTTAATTTTTATTTCTCAAGGCAAATGAAGTAAAAAAGAGTATAATAGTTAATTTTAAAAAAAATTATAATTTTAAAAAACATGTTTCAAGAAATAAAGTATAAAAGAGTATAATAGTTACATTTTTCATATAAGAAAATGATAAATTTTAAAAGTGTGGTTCAAAATAAAGTGGTGAATAAGCTTAGCCGAACTGAGTTAAGCTCAATTTTGCTATTTTTCACGACCCGAACTTGAACACACCTATACTATTGTGAGTCGTGCCTGAAGACATTATTACTCATCTCGGCTCAATATCACCATTAGTTACTTGTATCACATGTTTCCTCTCTCTCTCCCTCCCCCCTCATCCTCTCTCTCAAAAACCAAACTCATGTCCAACTATTCAATCAATAATCCAAAATCACTCCTAAGAAAGCAACACATGCACATCCAGTGTTTCTAGTCTTTTATCAGCCATTTGTCCAAATTTTTTGTTATTTTGCATTAATTATAGGGATTAATGAAAACTCAACAAGGGTTAAAGTGACATTTTTTGAGAGTATGGAAGGAGTTTTTTTCATTGCTTTGCATATGAAATCACGTGTTATAGAGAAGTACATAGTTAACAACTATTGGAAACTGAAATCGTGGAGGTGGGGATGGGAAGACCGAAGAGAGGGTTGGGTAGAGTTCTACGTAGGACATAATTGAAAATACCATTGTTCAATGATTCCTTTGACCTAGAGGAGGGGGGGGGGGGGTGAATCGGTGAATAGGTCTACCTGGCAATGTCAACCATTTTTAATTTTACATACAGATTAATCAGAGAAAATGTAACCAATCACACAATGAATACACAAACTTTTTACGTAGAAACCTTTATGGGAAAAACCACATGACTTAATCCAACACATGATCCACTATGAGAATTGTTATAAAGTAAATGACATGAATCTTACCCAACTGGACACACGTACCGTTTCTTGGTACAAATTTCTCACCCTGAAGTCTATGAACCTGCAGTTCGATCTCTGCCACAGCAGCTCCAGTTCCTCACCGACCAACGCTTCTCATAGTTTCTAATCACGATCTCCAAAAATCAATCTCTGTCCTTGACGGCTTTGGCTCACGCCAACGAACACTCACAAATGAGCAATAAATAGTTTTGAATGTTTAACAAACATCAAAAGGGATCTCGAGAATATTAGAGATCAACCAATGCAAGTATGAAGTTTAAGAGATTAAACTTTCATCTCTAGAGTTTGGGAGAAGAGAACAATGAGGATCAACCAAAAAGGGATTGATAAACCCTAGAAATCTCAGAGAAGTCTCTACTCTCTCCCACAAAAACCTTAGAATAAATTAAGGGTTATTAAGTTATATAGTCATTGCTAAAACAGAGCTCGAAACAGATTTAGAAGCAGAATATACGCAGTCCATTCGAACGGCTTGCAAATGGAACGCCAGAGAAGCTACTATTTTATGAATTTTAATGAACCGTTCGAACACCCGGCACTACGATTTCCTAAACAATGCATAGAAATCATTCACATTGGCTATTTACTAACATAAGTCAATTTTTAGTCACCTAAGGTATATGAGAACATTTTTTAGGACAATTCCATATATGGTAACAGCTAGGAATCTAGGTCACTTACCATCTTACGGACGTGAGCGAAGCTTTATGCGGAACGTACTTCACTTGAGTATTTGGAGCTTCACCTTCACATGTCTTCAACAACCATAAAGACAACTACACCAGACTTACATTGACATCACATCGGAATTAAACCAACACAAAGTATGACTTTACAATAATAACCAAACAAAATTAAGAATAATTTTAATACTAGACAAATCAATAGGTTATAACCAAACATGATTAGAATAGACTTAAATTGGGTTAAGTTTACTCTTGTTGCCAAATAGACCAAAGTTGCCTAAAGACATTTTGTCATTTAACAAAATATTATAGGATAATTTAATAAGAACCTGCTAGGGCTTATTAAGGGATTATAGGACAAGTTGGTTAAGTTACAAACCCTAATACACTTGTATTAAAGTTACCAACTTAGTGCAAACTCGATGAGATTAATTAGAAAGAATCCGTGCTAAATTGAATCTTGGAGGTAGTGTTGTCTTTGTTCTAGCGTTTGAGAGGTTTCGACTACATTAAAAAAAAGACTTATTGCATCACTTATCAGCGGGACGATTGTCAATTACTATCTAATACTATTTATAAGTATTATGTTGTCATATATCCAGAAAATTCACCAAATTTCTCTAGAACTATGGTATCCTATTATGAGGCATTCTCTATTATGGGCCAAAAATAGCACATGTTATTGTTTTTGGCCAAAAATCAAAATGTTTGCTAAATCAAAATGTTATTGCTTTTAGCCAAAAATCAACACGTATTCTTGTTTTAACACGTGATTGTTCTTAACTGAGAGTAGGGTTAACACGCCTCCTCAATGTATTAATGTTTAACGAAAATGATTTTTTTTTCTATCCTCTCTTGGCCGTTCCTGGTGAGTCTCTTGGTCATCCCTTTTTCTTTTGTCACTATATTTTATCCTTCAAACGATAAAATAAAAATATTCTATATAGGTCCCTCCAAAAAGCATACAAGGGAAGAACAAATTCGTCACCACCAACAATCAACCGACCAAATACTAAAGGGCTCAATCACATGGTGTAGCCAGGATTAGTCCTCATGGCTCATACTATTACCACTATTACCACCTATTAGATTTGTTAGAAAGCCTAGAATAAATTCATCCAAACTGCACAATCTTATTCATGCAACAGTCCCGGTTCTCTTGTGGACCGCCAGATACATGGGCAGTAGTGCAAAACAAAAGGTTAAAATCACGGGGTGTATCGAAAGCTCAAAGTTCGGTTTGGCTCGACTCGACTCCATCAAGCTGAACTTGAGCTCGAGAAAGATATATTCAAGTTAAGCTCGAGCCAAGATCTGTTTGATTCGGCATAGCTCAAAGCTTGGCCAATTGAGGTTCGGTTTGGCTGAATATTATATAAAAATAATATTTTTATTATTATATATAAATAATATAATTATTAAATATATAATAAAAATATTATTATTTAAAAATATTTTTTAAATAATTTAATTTGTGCTCAAGCCAAGTCAAACTCGGCTCGAACTTGAATCAATTTGAGCTTCAAGCCAAGCTTCGAGTCGAGCCTTTCGAGCGACATATCGAGCTGAGCCTGACTTGAGCATAGATGAAAAAATTTCAAACCGAATCGGGCAGGGCCAAGCCCGGCTCGAATACACCCCTAAGTTAATGAGCTGATCAAGCTGTTTTTCGACCCAATAGGGCCAATACAAATGCATTCTCCCGATAATGTACACCAGTCTCCTGATATGACTTACGAGCTGGATGCCACCTGATCAAGCCCATTGACGGTCACAACAAGTCATGGGACCCAAGCCAAACCCCACTGATACGAAAGCATTTCTACCATCTTAACCCCAAAAAAGCAAAAGAAGAAGAAAAAAAAAAAGTTCCTTCTCGGCCCACACGGCCACATTTGCCTCTCCTTTCTCCTCTCTCTAATCTCTATATACAAGAGAGAGAGATGAGCCGACTTCAACAGCAACTCACAGTTCAAAACCCTAGAATTACGCACTCATAAAAGCACACAAACAATAGAAGAAAACCACCGATCACAGAAAGAAGACTTTAGCTTTCATCGTCTCTCTTCGTTCTCCCACAGGAGGAATCCCATTCTTTGCTGCAACAGAGTTCTAATCGGTACGTTCTTTGCTCTTATTTCTTCTTAATCTCTTTCTGTTCATTAATCTTATATGCTTCAGTTCTATTTTTCGAATTTCCTTCTAAAGACAGAGAAATGGTGGTGTTGAGATTAGGGTTAGGGTTAGGGTTAGAGTTTTCGATTTTAGCACCGATTGTTATCGGATTTGTGTGTGAGAAGTCTGTGGATCAAAATTTCTGGATATTTCGATGTCGTTGATCTTTTTGATGGGAAAAGTTTACTGGTTTTTGAGCAGTTTATTCAACTATATGCTTCCTAGTAAGAGAGCTGCTGGACGAGAGGTAGTAGACGACGAAATTCATAACACGGAACCCTCACTCAAGAAGCACCAGATCGATTGCTTGATCTCTTCGTCCGCCACCACAGGAGCCGCAGCAACAACGGGGAACAACAACGGTAACAACAACATCAGCAACAACAACAGCCACTACAGCAGCAGCGACATTATTAAACTACCAACCATGGCCTTAGATGATGGAAATCCGCCCGATATCGATGAGGATCTGCACAGCCGTCAGCTTGCGGTGTATGGCCGGGAGACGATGCGGCGGCTATTTGCCTCTAACGTCCTCATCTCAGGGGTACAGGGCCTTGGTGCTGAAATTGGTGCGTACATGATAGACCTTTTGTGGTTCTTGTACTAGATTTATTGGCTTCGATGACTGATAGATGGAAATGATTTTGTATAATTTTTATTTTTCAAGTTCATATTGATCAGATCTTGTTTGTGGAAATGGTTTTGCGAAATTTATTTATTTTTGTCATAGTTTTATTGTATAATAAAGATTTTACGATTTAGTATTTGTTTTGGAATTAGTTTCTCCTTGGAGTTTGTCTTGTTCAAATTCTGTAATGTTGTGAGTCTCTATTCTGCCGAATATTGCTATATTCGTTTGAGAATATCTTGACTTGGGAAAAAAAGTAATTTGAATTTTGTTCTAACTTCTATTTGAAGGTCAGAATCACTTTAAGAAATTCCGATAAGCTAAGAACTGGAATGCTAATAGAGATCCATAACCGGAGGACTCCAGCACTATCAGTTGGAGGTGGAATTGATAATTTGTTATGAGTGGGACTTAAATGGTGTCTTTGCTTAAGAGTGGACAGGTTTTTTATTTTTATTTTTGTACTCCATCCTCAGTGGTTTAATATGATCATTGCTTCTTGCAGCGAAGAACCTTATTCTTGCTGGTGTGAAGTCCGTGATCTTGCACGATGTTGGGACGGTGGAGTTGTGGGACTTGTCTAGCAATTTCATTTTTACGGAGGATGATGTGGGAAAGAACCGGGCACTTGCTTCTGTCCAGAAATTGCAAGAACTTAACAATGCTGTGGTCATTTCTACCTTAACGACCAAGTTGACTAAGGAACAACTTTCAAATTACCAGGTACTTTTACATCTGTGACATCGTTTACTGATTTTTGCTGTTGTATGCATATTGTCAAGCTCATTGTTTTAATTGGTGGCAATTCGTTTATTCAGGCACAGTCCATTAATTTTGAGCTAAAAGTGCATCTCATGATACTTGACAACCTGCAACCCTGCATGATGAAAATGGTTTTATAGAATTATTCTAGTTGGTTGCTTAGGCCTTGATGCAGACATACTCATCATATGAACCTTGTGGATGTTTCCTACAATTTTGGAGTCACCGTGATCAAGTATGTAAAATTGGGAGTTGCGCCTCTGCATGCACATAAATGATTTTTTAAAAAATATGTTTGTTGTGAAAGGGTGTTATTCTATCTTTCAATATTTTTTAAGCTGCATAGACCACTTCGATGCGTTTAGGCATGGATTTTGGTACACTGAATGGTTGTGATTTTCTGTTAGTGGCACAGCTACTTTTAGCATTTGCTGTGCATGGTGAATATCTTCAATATCTTGTGATCGGAGATCCATCTGACTGGCAATTAGTTGATAACTGTGATCAGATATTTGAAGCATATCAGGTATACAACTACATGAATGGTTAAGAAAGTCATTTTTATGAAATATTTTGTTTTGAAGGTGAATCTGTAGAGGATGTACTTGTGGATATTCTTACTAAAACAGTATGAATTTTTTTTCAATATGATACTTGTAAATGTCACCTTGTATATGATCGAAGTCGGTACTGTCACCAGGCGAGTTGCGTTCAAATGATTATTTGTCCATTATCAGAAAATCTTTAGAACGGCATAGGGTCATCAAGCATATCTTATTCATGACATATTAGATGTTGCGTGATATAGTCAACATTGAGATTCTTTGTTTGTTCTATTTTTTCCCTTTTTAGTAGATAATAAATGAGAGAGAATTGCAAGACTGAAACTTAGGTCTCAAACCCATGAAAAGTTATGTTGAGAGTAAAAATACACTGGAACTCCCAAGTATTGCCTTTGAGCATATTTGGGAATGGTCGATCTCATTGCGACATCCACATAAATAAGCAATCCAATAGTGGAAATGGCTAGTAATTTGTGTCTGGCATTAAGATTTTTTTTTATTCACAAATCTCATGGTTTTACATGCTGATTACTAGAATCACATATTTCATATATTTTTTGATCGGTTTCTTTCAAGTGGCCACTATATGATAATTGATATTATTCCACTATTATTGGTTGGGATGGGGACTAATTAAGTGTTCACTTTTTTTTGATAAATAATATGTTTGCAGAAAATATATTCGGTAATTGATATAACTCACGTCCAATCATCACATGGCCCTCCCTTTCTGTTTTCAGCTTTTTTTTTGATAAGTATCACATTGCTTTTCATTCAATATAACTGAATAAGTGCTGGTGTTAGGTGTGTATGTCACATGAAATTGTTACATTACTTTTCCCTTAAGTGAGTGAGTTTTGTTGAAAGAGATTCTAATCCAGCATAAAAGGACCATCGTTGGTGATTGTTGTAGTGTAGGTTTTGAACCTGAACAATTAGATCTTGTATTGGCTGTTAACATGGGCAAATTTCCTCTAACTTTGTGTTGGGCTTCCTTTGAGGGTGTAAATCTCAACTGAAGACAGTTTTGGGATATTTAATGATTTTTCAATTTATAGGAAATTCACTCCAGTATGAATAGCCCCTTTTCATGAGAAGTAGGGTTGGCTTGATAAACTTGAACAGAATTCCTCTGTAGTGGAAGTAGCAAGGTGGAACTTATCAGTTAGTGGATTGAGTTTGTAAAATAATGATGAAGAACAGATGGTGTATGGTGTAGGGATTAGGAGTTCTGGGGCAATTAATTTTTTTTTTTTACTATAAAAAATTCTGGAGGTAATAGCATTGTGTGAACATCTTTGGTGTAGGATTTGTGGTGGGTTTGGGACTTGGGAGAACTGAACAGGGTGGTCTGTAGTCTGTACTGTGTAGCTACTAGCTAATAGTGTAGGTTTTCGCAAGGGTGGTTGTTTTGCTTTAGTGTGCATGGGCTAATTATTGGATTTTGGGTATATTTTTTGTGTGCCCCTTGTAGATATGTATCATAGTTCCTTATAAAGGTTCACGTGGTTAAGCTATTTGGTGTTCTCATTCTTAGGGCTGTGAAAGTGAAAGATATTAACCTTTTCTTGATCTAGTACCCCATTTAGAAGGTGGGCAGAGCCCTCGGGCAAAATGGTCCTGAAGTGGGAGCCAGTAGAAATTTGCACTCATCATCTCATTGCTGAAGGTTTCGCGCCTGACTTCCCAGGGAGAAGTTTTTTTTTTTTTTTTTGAGTGGACAATGGCAAAGGGCAGATTTACCCAAGTTCCACTTTAGCCTTATCTGGGTTGTACTAACAATACCAAAGGAACATGTACCTCCCAAAGGATACTTCAGATTCACAAGACACCTTCTCGTACAAAATTGCAGATTGTGGTCTATTCTCACCCTAAAACTTGTTTTCAATTTTCTAGGCGTTAAACTTACCGTGCAGCATGAAATTTTAGGCTTCCTTTTTGTGTTGAACCAGATAGGCCTGTCTAAGTTAAGTTCGTATTTAATTTATCCTTTTGGCATTTCTAATTCTTGTATAAAAAAATGCAAGTAGTGACTCGGCAAAAAAAGATGGTGACATGTGATAAATTGCCATTGTGTATGCGGCTGAATTGATCAATATTCAGATTACATAGTAGATGGTCTTGTGGTTACCATCATTGTCTAACCTCTGTAAACTGCTTGAATTGCTCAGTGAGTAATATAACTTTTTTGGATGTATATATCAACAACATTGAAGTACAATGTAGTGCGAGATCCACGGATTGCGTTCCTGAGACTTAGCAGTTTTTTTGAAAACTAACAGCAAAGAGGGAGCTGCTCTTATGGCTCACTGTTGGTTGATTGTTATGTTATTGAAGTATTTTAGTTGTATAAGGTATCGAATTCACATTGAGTAGTTGGGAGTCCGTTTAGTTGAAGACAATGGTAATAATCTATGTATTGGGGATTACTGTTTAATCCCTTACTGTTGCCTTTATTTCTTCATTAGATCTCTGATTTTTTCGGGCACTCACTCTTTATTTTTTTTAAATTTTTTTTATGCTTTATAGCATTGTATATTACACATAAATACATATAGTTGAATTATTTACCTAGAATTCGTGTAGTATTAGAATCACTCCTTATTTGGTATATGCAGATGTGTAAATTAGTGATTATCTACATTAACTTTACAGAATATTTCTGATGATATGTTCAACTTTATTTTACCTACAATTGCTAAGTATTTACATCTTTCACCACTTCTGCTCATATCCCGATTACCACCTACTCTTTAACTAGGGACTTTATTTGGTCCATTTGAAATTGTCCTCAGGTGGGTAGAAATGCTGCTGCTTATCTGTACTGTTTGCTTCTAAAATTACAGAGTATTTCTGTTTTCTCTGTGATCAAGAAAAAAGAATTTTTAAATCCCACTAGTTACTTATAAAAAAGACAGGAATATTATTCATCTTTCTCCTCACTGCGTTTTTCTAGCATTTTTGTGTGCATATTGTGTTTAGGTTCTTTTTTAGATCTTTATATATATATATATATGAAGACTTATTTTTATTATTGTATTGCATGGTATATAATTCACACCTGATGACTTTCTTGTGGTGCAGGCTGTTGTATTTACTGATATCAGCTTAGAGAAAGCAACCGAGTTTGATGATTACTGTCATAATCACCAGCCTCCAATCTCTTTCATTAAAGCCGAAGTTCGAGGCCTTTTTGGTAGTGTGTTTTGTGACTTCGGCCCTGAGTTCACAGTTTTCGATGTTGACGGCGAGGAACCGCATACGGGTATAATTGCATCTATCAGCAACGATGACCCTGCGCTTATATCGTGTGTTGATGATGAAAGGCTTGAGTTTCAGGATGGGGATCTGGTTGTATTTTCTGAAGTCCACGGTATGACAGAATTGAATGATGGAAAGCCGAGGAAGGTTAAGAATGCAAGGCCTTATTCGCTCACTCTTGATGAGGACACTACAAATTATGGTGCGTATGAGAAAGGTGGTATTGTCACACAAGTGAAACAACCCAAGGTGTTGAACTTCAAGACACTGAGAGAAGCGCTGAAGGATCCCGGTGATTTCCTTCTGAGTGACTTCTCCAAGTTTGATCGTCCACCTCTCCTCCACTTGGCATTTCAAACGCTGGATAAGTTCATATGCGATTTTGGATGCTTCCCTGCTGCTGGATCAGAGGAGGATGCTCAGAAGCTGATATCTGTAGCTAGTAGCATCAATGAGAGCTCGGGAGATGGGAGACTGGAAGAGATTGACCCGAAACTTCTGCGGCACTTTGCATTCGGTGCCAGGGCGGTATTGAATCCCATGGCTGCTATGTTCGGTGGTATTGTGGGACAGGAGGTTGTGAAGGCGTGCTCTGGAAAGTTCCATCCACTTTTTCAGGTTGGATGCTTTGGTTGGGAAGTGGTTTTTAACAGATTTAGAAATCTTGCTACCTGTGACGCAGCCTACTTGAGCCTTTCTGTAGCCTCCTTAGTGAGAGGCAGCTTACATGACTATGTTCTCCCACTTTTTTCCAAAAATCCATGAATTGGCCAGTCATAGGCATTTTTTGTAGAATTGCAAATTGATTCCACTTGTCTAGAGTTTTCCAACCTTGTTTTCACCTGTTGAATTTTTAGCTGTTTGTCATGGGAGTTCTTATTAACATACGTTTCATTGTTTTTTTCACAGTTCTTCTACTTTGACTCGGTTGAATCCCTTCCTACTGAACCACTGGATTCCACCGATGTGAAACCATTAAATAGCCGTTACGATGCACAGATCTCGGTGTTCGGATCCAAGCTTCAGAAGAAATTGGAGGATGCAAAATTATTTATTGTAGGATCTGGAGCACTAGGGTGTGAGTTCTTAAAGAATGTAGCTTTGATGGGTGTTTGTTGCGGTAACCAAGGGAAGCTAACAATTACTGATGATGATGTCATTGAGAAGAGTAACCTTAGCAGACAGTTCCTCTTCCGCGATTGGAACATCGGGCAGGCTAAATCCACTGTTGCTGCTTCTGTAGCCGGATCTATAAACCCTTGCCTCAATGTTGAAGCTCTGCAGAACCGTGCAAGCCCCGAGACTGAGAATGTGTTTGATGATACGTTTTGGGAGAATCTGAATGTTGTCATCAATGCGCTGGATAATGTCAATGCAAGGCTGTACATTGACCAGAGATGCTTATATTTCCAGAAGCCACTCCTGGAGTCGGGGACCCTGGGTGCTAAGTGCAACACGCAAATGGTCATTACTCACCTGACAGAGAACTACGGTGCTTCACGGGATCCACCTGAGAAACAAGCACCCATGTGCACTGTGCACTCATTTCCACACAATATTGATCACTGCCTGACATGGGCTCGCTCCGAATTTGAGGGTTTGCTTGAGAAGACTCCAGCTGAAGTAAATGCCTACCTATCCAATCCAATGGAATATACATCTGCAATGAAGAATGCTGGTGATGCTCAGTCCAGGGACAACTTGGAACGTGTTATTGAGTGCCTTGACAAGGAGAGATGTGAAACGTTCCAGGACTGCATCACCTGGGCCCGTCTAAAGTACTGTACTTAATGAATACTCACATTTTATTCTAATCTTTCATTAGTTATAATTCAGAAACAGCAATTTCTTGTCACGTCCGTTACTGACTTTATGCTCTGAACATAATCAGGTTTGAAGACTACTTTGCTAACCGTGTGAAGCAGTTGACTTTTACTTTTCCCGAAGATGCTGCAACCAGTAATGGGGCTCCGTTCTGGTCGGCCCCCAAGCGATTCCCCCGCCCGCTGCAGTTCTCAGCTGATGATCTTGGTCACCTTCATTTTGTTATGGCGGCGTCCATATTACGAGCCGAGACATTCGGCATCCCGATTCCCGACTGGGTTAAGCATGCTAAAAAATTGGCTGATGCTGTAAACAAAGTGATGGTCCCGGATTTCGAGCCCAAGAAAGGTGTGAAGATTGTGACAGATGAGAAAGCCACAAGCCTCTCTACTGCATCTATTGATGATGCTGCAGTCATCAATGATCTAATCATGAAGCTAGAAGAATGCCAGAAGAGGCTGTTGCCAGGGTTCAAGATGAACCCGATTCAGTTTGAGAAGGTTTGTCTCTTGCCTTGCCTATTGAGAAAGTTTAAACACCAATCTGTTGGGACCCACCTTTATAGTAGCTTGCTAGATCAGTAATCAACCTGATTGGATGCTTGTTACCATCTGACCTATCCACACTGGTAGTTAAGAGAGAGATTATTGCTGACAATCTCAAATTGACTTGGTGGTTGAAGTAATCTGGTCTGATTATTTTTGACCCAGGAGATGCTATAGTGGGGAATCCTTTTCCCATGTATGGGTCTTTGTCTATAGACTATGGCACAGTCTAAACATTTTGTGATTTGATTTCATTTTGCTATTTAATCTTAGAATCATCCTTGTATCTCTCCGTACACATGTTCTCTTTTGAATGTGCGATTGATTTCATTTTGCTATTTAATCTTAGAATCATCCTTGTATATCTCCTTACATATATTCTCTTTTGAATGTGCAGGATGATGACACGAACTATCACATGGACATGATAGCCGGGTTTGCTAACATGAGGGCTAGGAACTATAGCATCCCAGAAGTTGATAAGCTGAAGGCCAAATTTATTGCTGGGAGGATCATCCCTGCAATTGCAACCTCCACGGCGATGGCCACAGGTCTCGTCTGCCTGGAGCTGTACAAGGTTTTGGACGGAGGGCACAAAGTGGAAGACTACAGGAACACCTTTGCCAACCTGGCGCTCCCTCTGTTCTCTATGGCTGAACCAGTCCCTCCAAAGTTATTCAAGCACCGGGACATGAGTTGGACTGTATGGGATAGGTGGATCCTAAAGGACAACCCTACCCTGAGAGAGCTTCTGCAGTGGCTGAAGGACAAGGGTCTCAATGCCTACAGCATCTCGTATGGTAGTTGCCTGCTCTACAACAGTATGTTCCCAAGGCACAGAGATAGGATGGACCGGAGGATGGTGGATCTGGCTAGAGAAGTGGGTAAGGCGGAACTGCCTCCATACCGACGTCACTTGGATGTTGTAGTTGCATGTGAGGATGATGATGACAACGATATCGACATCCCACAAATTTCTATCTATTTTCGGTAGGTGGTTTGTCCCAGTCAGTTCTCTTGGTCAGTCTGGTTCTGGTAAGAGAACTGTATCTTTATAGTAGTCCTATGAACTGGTTTTTAGTCAGTGCGGGTACAAGAAGGGGATATTTTTACACTGCTTCACATTCATACATAAATCAAAAGCAACATTGAATGCATGACTAATTATCATATAAATCACCATGTCTGCCATCTGTTTTCCTTGTTTGCCATTTAACCATGTTTCTACACTGCATTTTGCACATTATATTCTGAGGGATACTTGGTTAGGAGAGGAAAGAATAGGACGGGATGGGACAGGAGCCATCATTGTTCAATTGAGGCACACAGGTTGGTAACCCACAGCTGTCTAGAAGATCTCCTTATTTTTGAAATAATTGAAGTTCCTTACACTCAAACTAGGGCATTTCGAGTTTTTGTCGAATCTTTACATATACCCATTTGAAGAGTTCCAAAACCGACTCTGGTCTCAGTTGCACAAGTCAAGCTGAAACTTTTTGTGTTTTTTCTTCTCTTTCTATCCATGTGTCTACTCATTTGTTAGTTTTGAGTGTGAAAGCAAAGAAAATGTAGGGGTTCACCATTGATTTGGAAGGAATATAGGTTTCTGCAGCTATTCTTTATCTTCGTTCTTATTATTGCCTTACCCCTACTATTTGGGGTTGCCAACACAAATCCTTTTGCCATTCTATAACTTATGTTAGGGTATCTTATCAAATATTCTTGGAACTCGCCAACACAAGTCCTATACCATGTAGTTTTTTATTTTTATTTTTAAAATGTGTGTTTTCTTTTTGCGGAACTTTGAGGCGAAACTTTTAAAATTCCGGAACTTCAAAAGAGTAAGCCTCTTCTTTTACCCAAAGTCCTGGATCTTTAAAATTCTGTGGAAGTTGAAAATCTGTGAAAAGCACAACTTCATAGTTCTATATAAAAGAGCTGAAACTTTAAAGTTCCGTCTAAGTGGAACTTTTAATTGAGCGGGAGCGTGGTAAAAACCCAGCCTTTCATTCCAAAAACACTGCTCCCTGGCATTCCTCATAGGTATTAATAATATTAAGTAGATTATTGGCTTTTATTCCGTTGACATAATTTCAAATGACTCGAATGATATAAGAACATTGTGGAATGATGATACAAATACTTTTGAGTCATAAAAAAAATACCAATTACATTCACATCGTATATTAAGAAAACAAGAAGAATAAAATTATATTTTATGATATTACAAGTACAATTAAGAAATTAAACATTAATGAGTTTTTAATGTTAAATTTCTAATCCTAAAGTTCCTTGTCAAAAGAACAGTCGACTTGCAAAGTCTCATGAATTTAGTCATAAAGAACCATGTCAAAAAGAACATAACTATAAATCTTTAGGAATTTCAAAATCCGTATGTTTGATGTTCTATGAATTTTGAAGTTCCTAGAACTTTAAAGTTCCATGAAATGAACAGTGTTATGTGAGTTGAAGGTGCATTAGTAGTGGATTGTGTTGATGAGTTGAAGATAAGAAATTTCTGTTTCCTAAAAAGAGGCTATCAGAGCAAATGGTGCATTAGTAGTGGATTGTGTTGATGAGTTCAAGATAAGAAATTTCTGTTTCCTAAAAGGAGGCTATCAGAGCAAATGAGCAATAGGTATAGAACTGCAATTGTAGTATCTGTCATTAGAACTGCAATTGTACCTGTTGCGATCCTTCCATGGGGGTATTTGCCATTTAGCTACATTGGGCCATCTTATTACTTGATGGTGCGCGTAGTTTGGCTGTTAATGGGAATTTAGTGAGGAAAATGGCCAGAAGATGCATCATCATGCAACTTATCTACATTTTTTTTTAATTATAAAAAGTCTATGCATGAAACATGAAGAGGGTAAAAGACCTTATAACATAACAGATGGGCTACTACCTGATGCTTCCTTACTTGGAATATCACCATTGATTAAACGTCAACCAAAACGGATGATCCTAACCATTGAATGTATCACATTTTCTCTAACTCTCCATATAAGAACACTATGACAACCCATTAGGTTCAACTTTGGTGATTGATGGCAATACAAGTTCTTAGATGATAGAATTGAGATAATGACTAAGCGGGTCAGTCGGGTCGGGTCAAAGGCCAACTCAAGCCTAACCCCTAAGGGCAGAACTGAACAGAACAGAACAGCCTGCCAGTGGTCCAATTGAGCCATGTTTCTGTAATTAAAGAGAAGATCCCCATCTCTTAACCTAAGATGCCCCATTTTATCTTTATAATATGCAAAGATTACCAAATTTAACTACCAAATGACCTTTCAAAATTTGTCTTAATACACTTCTAGAGAATTTTTCCCTATGTCACTAGCAGCTCCTGTTGTATCTTCAGATTCAAAGCCCTTTGATCCTGATCAGATGGTGACAATAGAGCTGGACCCCATCTATTCCTAATGAAAATCAAAAACTGCATGTAGCCTCAAAGCTGGTGAGCTGATTAGAGACACAAAACACCAAATACTGGGAATGTCTGGCCAAGGCCAACGCACCAACCATTGAACAAATCTTACGGTCATGAGAGGCCGAACCACTACCATCTCTGATGGTCTGCAAAACACAGGATCATTAATACCCCCATATTTATCCCTTATGAGGTAGATCATGGATGAATAGTAGATGCCAAACAGTTCCATTTCAATGAGATCCCAAATTCTGGCCTCCAAAACTAAGAAACAACCATAACAACAGTCATGAATCCAACCAAAAATCCAACCCCACAAATTTCCTTTTTCTTAATTGCTGATGTGGCACATTTGATGACGTGGCAGAGATAACGACAATAACAGAAGGCAGGCAAGAGACGTTTACACCTCAACTCCCACGTCTCCACGTGTGTATCCAGATTTGGCAACGGTTTCCTCTTGCAGATCACACTCGGGCAAGCCTCTTCAGTTGACGGTGTAATGGTGTTTCAGTAATGAGGTGATAATATGCATCCTATACGTTTTGTTGGGCAATACAGACACCCTTCCTAGCTCACCACATGTTCTCTTTTATATTATTAACTATGGTTGAGATTTACACACATTTAGGATTAGATAATCCACCTTAGTTTTTAGAAAAAAAAATTAATCACATGAATAAGTGAATCATACCAAGGTTAAATTTTTAGAAATATTTGTTAAAAATTAAGATTAAATTATTTAACCATATGGTGAGTAAATCTTAATGACAATTAATAAGTGTCAAAAGGACACGTGGTGAGCTGAGGCCAACAGAATTTGCGAGATGTTATCACCTCCTTAGTGACACACCACTACATGCATTAGCTGACTTGCACGTGTCTGATACTTGGGCATCTCCTAGAGGAAATCCGTTACCGACATGACAGATTTCCCATAAAAGGACGAATGCTTACAGCAAGGCGTATCTGAATCGCGTGAGAGACAGATCAGCTGTCTTTCCATTAGCCTTTATGACCATTAGTACATCTATGATCTATTTATATCCATTTTTCAATCTCATGCAAATAATGTAATCTGTGTGTTACGCGTTTGTAATGCGCGTGCCTAGCATTCCACTACAATTCAAAGGACAGGTTCGTTATTTATTTTATTTTAGTATATAGTTAGCGGACAGAGTCCGTTAAAGAGTATACACAATCTAAAATTCCTGATATGATGGCAAGCAATTACAAGACAAACTTAAAATAATTATTAAATTCCCATAAAGTTGCGTCATACCCTCTACCTAAAACTTTTGTTCCTTTTATCCCCCTCTTATTAATTTATATTTTTATCCCTTTACAATCATCTATTATTATACATTTATAATAGGATAATCACAACTCACAAGTGCTATTCATACCCACCAAATTCTTATGTGAAATTGATTATCAGAATGACTAGCTCAAACTTTCTTTTGTTGGGAAGGTAAGCTGAGATTAGGCAGACCCCTACCAAATATATTAAAACGAGAAAGATTTACATTCGGAACAATGTTTTACTGGACTTACGTATCCTCTCTATTAAGATGGACGGGAGGTCCGGAGGAATAGGGGCCGGGGGGGAGTTGAGATAGAACTATTCGGATTAGATCAAGCCTTAGTCAACCTGTTGTCGCACTGAAATTTCGTGCAAAAGATTTATACGTGATTTTTTCTCATTATTCTATAGAGTTTTGGTTGGTAAGTTTTGCAAGAAGGAATCCATTACTTAAGAAAGTATTGACATGAAAGACTAATAGGAGCTTAATATAACCATTAAAAGAGACTTAATGAATAAGATATGCCAGGTAATGCAACTACATGTGTTTGCCTTTTCTTAGACTATGACCATATATGCAAATAATACTGTTAAAGTCAATTTTTTCATGATATGTGAGGTGGTTTCTTTGACAAAGACATGGATATTTTTCTAAAGAAAGGGAAGAATATAGAGTAAATTACCCTGAAGAAGCTGCCAAGGGAAGGAAGAAGAGTCAGGTGGGAACTATGATGGATATGAAGTATGGAGAAAGTGTATGAGAGAGATGGGTATTAGGTAGTACCCTTCCTTATCTATTTCCTTCTTAAGTTTCTTGTCTCACTCTCAGTCTATACCTAATTCATATGCAATATAAATACCCATAAACCCTGTCATCTTGACCACAACAAGTTTTCTAGTCTTCAACCCTCATCTCAATTCACATCAGAGATGATGCAGCCTGAGCTTCTTCAGCCCTCATGGCCATATTACAACATCATAGACTCATCTCCTAATGAAATTGGAGTTTATGGTCTAGACATGGATGCCCATATGGGTGACTGTGAGTTTTCTTCTTCATTTGCCACCACTGAGGACTCTTCCGACGTCTCATCAATCCAGTATTTTTCGACCTTTTACTCTGATAACCAACTTAATGTTCCTTTTTTTGATGATCATGTGGAAGTCATGTTCCCTATCGAACAGTACTCGCCGAATTTGGAGGATTTTGATCCTATTCTAAATGACTATATTTTGAGTGATGGGGTTGAAGATATGTGTGGATGGATGGAAAGTGAGGGTAGCCCTCCTTCACAACAAACCTTCATTGAAGAGGAAGATGAAGGGAGTCTAAGCCCCTCCATGAATTCTAGCTATCTGGATATGAGTTCAGTTCAACCATCGCTCGTCTTGCCTACGGAGGACATGGAAATTGATAACCAATTTAGCATTCTTCATCTACTTACGGCGTATGGTGATGCCATGGAGAAGGAACAGGCAGAGCTGGCCGAGGTTATCTTAAGGCGAATAACCGAGAAGGTTAGTCCAGCGGGCACAACCGTGGAGCGCCTTGCATATTACTTATTCCAGGCCTTGGACAAGCAAGGTGACTACCTAAAACAAGAGTCGAGCAAAAACTTCGAGTCAGCATTCAGGGCTTTCTACCAAATATTCCCATATGGGAGGTTTGCTCACTTCACCGCTAACTCGGCCATTCTTGAAGCTATGCCCAACGATGCCGAAATGATACACATAATTGACTTTGACATGGGTGAAGGCATTCAATGGCCTCCCATGATTGAAGCCCTTGGAGGACAAGGACGAGTGGTGCGACTTACTTCGGTAAAGTGGAAGGATTGCGGTTCCATTCCTCCCCAGTGGCGGTTTGAGGAGACGAAGAGGCGGCTCTATGACCATGCACAATCTTCTGGTCTAGTTTTGAAGGTGGAGGAGATGGAGATGGAGGAATTGGTGAGTGAGATTAGTAAAATGAAAAGGGGCAGAGAAAGAGAATGGTTGGCCTTTAATTGCATGGTAGGTCTCCCACATATGGGGAGACAGAGGAGTAGAAGGCATGTTATGGAGTTTCTAAAGGTAGCTGAGAAGTTAATCTCTAACCCTACTAGTGGTAGTACTAGTAACAGGGGAATTGTAACATTTGGTGATGGAGATGGTGTGGGGGAGAAAATGGGAAATTATTGTGGTTTTGGGCCATTCTTTGATGGGTTTTTGCTACACTTCAATGCCCTGTTTGAATCAATGAAGTGGCATTTCCCTATCCACCTTACAGAAGCAAGAATAGCCATGGAGTGTCTCTTTTTAGCACCTTCTCTCTCTTCTCTATCTTGCTTTCAAAAGTGGGAAGAGATTAGGGAAGGTTGTGGTGTACACTCAGGGATTGGGCTGAAGGGTTGGAGAGTGAGCAAACAGAACTTAGTGGAGGCCAAGGAAATGGTGAAAGAAGGAGGGGAGAGTCTGTATAGCGTGAGAGTAGAAGGAGAGAATGAGAATCAGATGGTCTTGGAATGGAGAGGAACCCCATTAGTGAGAGTATCTACTTGGAGATAAGTAAAAGATAACCCCCTCCCCCCCCAAAAAAAAGGGGGAAAAAAAAGGGAGAGAAGCTATCTCAGTAGATATAATTCATAACATGTACAAGCATACATAAATTTTATGTTTTATCAATTAATTTATGAGAATATTGTAAAAGAAACACTGATTGAGTAAATTTAGGAGTATTGAACATTTTTTGTGGACTAATGGGGATGTTCTGTTATTGTCAAATTATTTCTCAGTAGACCCTGCTCCTCATGGTCTACCCTAGATACAGATGGTTCAACCCCTGGTTACCTTTAGGTGGGTCATGACCCAAAATTCAGATCAGCCAAATTGTCAGCTGTGGCAGCCCATGAAAATGTCCACAAGAAACAGGGGAGGTGCTCAGAACAGCTTATACAGACAATCTGTTTGGTGGGCGTGGGTTGCCCTCTAAAAGCCCATGGTGAGGGCCTGGTCCAAATATACAAGATACAGACATGGACTGGCTTGGACTTGTTCGGGTTTTATTTCCTAACTAAAAGTACTTTTGTATTCAGCCTGAGTCTAAGGACTTTTTTTTTTAATGGAGTTAAAAAATGATATATCATTGATAGACTAGCCGTCATTGACAAAGCTATCTCGGCCCTCCTGTCATGAAAGAACCTTGAGGAATGATGTTCGGCTCAGGCTTAATTTAATAGCTTACTAGGCTGCATTGTGCCTTGCTTGGTTTGCCAGCCCTCTAAGTTCTAACAAATTGAATTACTTTTTGGCTAATTATGGGTGTGATGTTCAAAACTCTGGGTTTTTCTTTTCGTCTGATGATTGTCCCTCTAAACTTCAATCCCTTATTTTTCTAGGCAAAGTAGGTCTCGAGAAAATGTCAGAATCACTTCAAACTAATTGCTTTCTTTTCTTTTATAGGGGGTAAATTTTATGTCTTCCTTGATTTTCTCTTATTAATAAATATGTAGGGTCTACTAAACCCTCCACTCTCATTGAGTGGCTTTATTAAAAAAAAAAAAAAAAAAAAACTGAATCTTGACATGGCGGCGTAGGTGCCACATAGCCTCGTTGTCCCAACTCTCAACATGAGTCTTCATGTTCGAATATTTTTAATTTTTATTTTGGATGAGAAAAATATTGATTAGGACAAAATGGCCTCAGCCGAGATAAGAGGCACACAAATTTAGGGGCGGTTTGGTATTGTTCCCCGAACGATTTTTCTTATCTTGGGAATAGAAACAGTCAAAACGCGTTTGACAAGTAATTTTTAGGAAACGATTTTAAAAATCGTCCTACTTTAGATACATTTTTTAAGGAACAAAAAAAATTGCTTTTCAAAATCAATTTTGAAAAACATACTTAAAATGAACAAGATAAGCATCAAAATTGACGAGATTGATGAGAGATAATAAAAAAATTGGTATTTATGATATACTTATTTATGTGTTGATGATATAACCAAATTTAATGCTTAAAAAATTATTTATTTTTCTTCTCTTTTTTCATCCAAATGTAATTCTATTAATTCTTTTCTTTGATTCCTACTGAGAGTTACCAAATGCATTCATAATGCAAAATTGATTATAAGAAAAAAACACTTTTAATTAAATTTTTTTTTTTTTCAGAATGAGAGAATCGCCAGATCAATTGATGCCAAAGGACCCCTTATTGACCGGATTTGCACTGATCTCATTTGGGTCAATACTGATCACAGGTTTACCTCAGCCCCGGCCCATGTGCACCTCGGCAACAATTTACATACTGGCCAAAACCAAATCCTTCATGGTTATAACCGGAATCAGGTAAAAAAAATTAATTTTTTTCTCGAAACCAAGGATGGGTGTGTGGGTGAACCTAGGGGTGAGTGAATCTTAACCGCAGTTAAATGGTGACAAAAGGTACACAAGGCAACCTCAGGGGCATAACAGGATGAGCAATACTTCGCCTCGCTCTCACAAAACCAGCTCAACTTATGTGAATTCTAGTTAATTTTTTTTAACTTCTGTGGTTAAAATTATTATTTTTTTATTTTTCTAAAAACTAAAGGTAGATTGGTGAACTCTAAGGGCGAGGGAATCTTAACCACAATTAAATGGACTTAAAAAGGGAGACGTGGTCTTAAAAGGGACCCGAGACGCAGCTCCTCGTGTTGTTGAAGTTTAGTAGCAAGCTTGAGTCGGCCATAGAGCCTCTAAGGAGTCTGCATTGAGACCCGGTTTCTAACGCGCTTTGTATTGCCATAAAGCCCAGCCCCAAGTTAGCCGAATCTTGCATTTGCAACGTTGACTATACTATTACTAGCCGCGTGTTTGCTCTGTGTCTCTGAGAGAGAGAGGAACGCCTTACGTGGTCACCCTTCAATCACTCAATAAGAAGATCAAGCTGTCTAGAACGCCTTACGTGGTCACCCCCACACGGTACTGTTTCAGATTGCTACTTCCGACTTCTAAGTCTTATAGACTCTAGGGTGAAGCTTATTAGGATTGCATGTGTGGTGTATTTTTGCCGGGTGGTGTGAGTGTTTCCCTCTTGGCCTTGGCTTGCTTCTGGCGTAGCCAGAAAGGGCTTATTTTGGGGTTCCATAGAATAGGTGACATGTGGTGGAGAAGGCAAAATCATGGGGCCCATGATTTTGACTTCTCTACACACAAATGGACATGCGGTGATAAGTGTGTGAGAATAAGAGGGAGAGATATCAAATGGGGAGAAGTCAAAAATCATGGGGAGAAAATAAATAACTTCTCCCCATTTTTCTGCCAGCTGCGGCACAATGTATGGAACCCCGAGAGCCCTTTCTGGCCAGAGACAATCCGAGGCCTTCTTTCAATTGTCTTCACTAATCACTTGTGGTAGTAATCACTGGTGTTATTGAGTTTACCAAAAAGTCTTATGGACTCACTCAACGACTCCGACACTTTCCCGTTCCCCGTCTCCACACGGCGCACTTCCAAATCGCGTGGACACGACTCGCGAGTGTCATTCTCCAGCACCAGTTACTCATCCTACTTCAGCTTCGTCTTGTTCATTATCCCAATTGTCTTGACTTTGACTTAGTCAAAGCTTAGTTAGCCATATTTGTAGCCCCTCTTGTGTGTACGAAATTAGTTAGCTCTCAGATATTGTCTCAAAGCCAATGGCTACTCCCATTATTCCCTTAGCTTTCTTTCTCTTGATACTTTCCAATCCTACCCAATCTCTTACTGATGGTTTCGTTTACAACGGATTCAATGGAACTGAAACTAATCTAACCCTAGATGGGGCTTCGATTATCATCAAACCCAGTGGGGCACTCAAGCTCACCAACCAATCCAAAAACACCATTGGCCACGCTTTCTACTCCTCCCCATTTCCTATGCTAAACAAGACCAATCCATCTTCCCCAGTTGCTGTTTCTTTCAGCACGTCCTTTGTTTTTGCAATTGTCCCTTCAAATCCAGGTGGGGGTGGTCATGGTTTTGCTTTTACAGTGTCTCCGTCTAAGCAATTTCCCGGGGCTGAGCCCGGCCATTTCCTTGGAATCTTCAACTCTTCCAATGATGGGAATTCCTCAAATCATGTCTTTGCCGTTGAGTTTGACACGGTTAATGGATTCGGAGAATATGCAGACAGTAACGGTAACCATATCGGAATCAACGTCAATAGCATGTCTTCGATTGCATCGGAACCAGCTTCTTATCATGTTGGCAACAGTGAAGTTATGGAAGAAGTGGACATGAAGAGCGGAAAGCCGATCCAGTCGTGGATAGAGTACGATGGGGTTGATAAAATGGTGCATGTAACTATATCTTATTTTTCTATACCGAAACCAAGTCGACCTATCTTGTCTCACCCAATCGACCTGTCGACTGTGCTAAAAGACTCCATGTACGTAGGCTTCTCTGCATCCACTGGGAAGCTCTCAAGCTTCCATTACATCTTGGGATGGAGCTTCAGAACGAATCTAAACCCATATCCTCTCAACAATTCTCTACTCCCATCACCCCCACGAGAAGTGATGGACTCTCCTTTCAAACTCAAAACAGGTGCTATAATTGCAGTAGTCTTGTCTGTGACAACCTTTGTTGTTTTAATTTTTAATCTCAGTATAAATATGGTATTTAGTAAAATTTTAACAACACTTAAGGAAAGAACACAGAATAGATAATAACTTACTTGTTCCAGAATTAATGGAAACAGTAGATCAAGTTGAGTAGAACTCTTTCTTTAAGATAGATTTCGTCCCTCGTACTGGTGCTTACGAATTTTGGACGTCTATCTCCCAGGATAAATTTATCTTCACACAGTTAGAAGAAGCACTGCAATCTGACTATCCAACGAACAAAAAACCACGCAATATATCTCTCTGAACAGACTCTATAATATGAGGAGTAGAATGCAATAGACATGAATTTTTCTCTATGGAAATTACTGGTGGAAGATTTGTATATGAAGGCAAATTCATGCCTTTTCGGAACCAGTGAAGAGACACGAGCCTTTTCAGAACTAGTGAAGAGATACGAACTGTTTCACTCAATTAAGTGAAGAGATACGAACCAGTTCACTTATTTGAACCGCCTAACAGTAACAATCAATTAATCGGAAAATTAATTTAAAAGATATTTAAATAAATTTTCTCTAAAAAGATAAGCAACACATTTAAGCCCAAGCCCGGCCCGGGGCAGGGCGGCGACGCTCGTACGTGTGTGATGGTTCAATCATTGTGAATGGGCTCACTGTGAACACTCCATTTTTACACCCCCAAAATTCCTTTCTCTTTTAATTTATTTTTTCATTTTATTTTATTTTATTTTATTTTATTATTTTTATTATTATTATTATTATTTTATTTTATTTTTATTTTTATTTTTATTTTGGTCTCAAGAGAGAGTTTGAGAGAATTGGAGAGAGGTCCTAATACATTGCTCAAAACCCATCTATCCCTACTCCAGGCCAAGACTCTAAAGCCTAAATAAACACTCAAGCCCATATGCTCAAGAAACCAAACCACAGGCCCATGTGTTCAAAGCCCGTTACTGCTCACCATATAAAGCAAGAGGTAGGTTTTTTTTTTTTTAAAAACAAAACCCATTCATTTCGGTGAAACCAGGGAGTAGCCGCAGCTCTCTCGAGCTCTCTCCCTTTCTTCTTTCCCTCTCATCGTTTCCCATTTTTTTCTCTCTCGTTCCACTTTTTCTCGCCGACAAGGATCCGGTCAGCAGGTACCTGAACCAACCGGCGAACCAGTTTCTCCATCGAGCTGAAAGTCGCACCCAAGCTCCGGTCATCAGTGTCTCCGGCGAACTCAGTCGGTTGATCGCATCTCAACTGCAGCAGTCATCTCCTCCGATAAATCCGAATCCTAGCTAACCCCCTGCTCTCTTGTTCATCAGGTAACAGACCTTCATCTCTTGGTTTTCTCTTTATTTGGTCTAATTCCTTCTTATTTTGGAGTTCTTAGATCAGATCTAGAGTTTCTAGATCTGGATCTAGAATTTCTCTTCCCTATTTCATTCTATTGATCTTCTTTTGGGAATCTTACCTGCTGTAGAAAGCTTGTTCCGATCAGTGTCTTCATCTCCGGCGAGTTCAGCGTCGATCCCTAGCTCGATCTATTCCGGCCAACTCTTTATTGGCTCCGATTTTCGTCGATCAGGTCGATTCTCTCATCCATCTCCTCGTTTTTCTTAGATCTAGATCTAGATTTATTTTATTTTTATTGGTTTTAATTTTCTTCTCCCTCCGATCAAGAGGATCTCACTTCGGGTCTTTCGGCAGCTTCATACCAGTCCGGTGATCTTCTCTATCCGGCGATTTTCGAAAGCAAGAGGACCTCACTTCGGGTCTTGCTTCTCGTCTCTTACATCTCGCAATACCTCAGCAGGTGTCACTCACTTTCGGGTAATTCCTCAGCCCTCAAGTAGTTCATCACTCAATCTGATGAATGCCTCCCTTAATCCTTATCTCTCTAGGTTCAGATCTGAATCTCCATGTAGATGGATCTATTTTTATTTTATTTTATTTTTATTTTATTTAGATTTTCTGTGTCACAGCTCCTTTGGTCGTCTCCCCTTTAGATCCGAATTTCCATTTTATTTAGCCTTTTATTTGTATTATATATTCATTTCATTATTTGTTCATTTTCTTTTGCAGAGAATCAACCATGCTCCAATGCTCTATCTCTCACATTCTTTTTAGTTGATTTATCTATCCATTGTTCTGTGGATTTTATTTTTATTTTTGAGAGATAGAGTAATTCTCCTGCTTGAGCAACCATCATCAACTTCCCCTAACAACCCTCGCAGGTATAGCTCTTCCCTCTTTTCTATTTGTTACCATCTATTTATTGTAGTATAATGTTTACAATTTGGGTGGGAGATTTGAATCCCTTTTGGGCCTTTGGTTCGGGCTATAATTAGTAATTGAAATCCATAAGCCCATAGAACCTTTTTAGTATAGAATGATAGTGGACCAAAGCCAATTGACTGTTAGTGGTCAATGGGCCTTGGCCCATTAACTTTCCCTTGGGGCCCATTATGCATTATCCATGTGTGTACAATAGGGTTAGGCCACGATTTTCTTTTCCTATATTGCCTACATTGGGCACTTAGGCAGTTTTCCTTTTTTTAACCCTAAATAATTGGCCTACCTCGTTAGTTTAGTCTTACAAAAAAAAATAATAATAAAAAAAATAAAATAATAATAAATAAAAATACCAAATAAATTAAAGGTACCGGTCTATCTCCCCTTGGGACCTAGAGCAGGGTCCGTATTTAAACCATAGCCTCTTTTGGTTTAAGGCCGCTCGATCCGCCCTGCTCTTTGCCTTTAAGTTAATTAATAGGCTTTATTTTCATTTTTACCTACCCTGGGCATTTAGTTTAGTTTATGACTAGTTAAAACTTGCCAAAATTAAAAAATACAAAAAAAATCAAAAAATACAAAATAACAAAAACATCCAAAAAATCTAAAAGAAATTTACCCTAATAAGTGAATGCCCCCTAGAGCTCCATCACGAGCACCTAGCTACGCGACCATCTCCCGGAATGAGATTCATAAATCTCAGTTCCACTTCCCCTCCCCCAACTCAAACACGAGTTGGATGACCACACTCCGAAACGAGTATAAAAACAGTCACGGACCCCGAACTACTATAAGGGTCTGATTCCGACTAACTGGATAAGTAGGCAGCCCAATCAGGGTTCGACCCCAACCAAAAATAAACTTTTTTACACCCCATTTTGATTTGTATTCGATTAGCAAAATTAATAATTATTTAGGAAATGTTAAGTGATTTTTAAATGTTTGATTTGGACCTAATGAGTAGGTTACCATCATTGGATGGAGGTCCTGGGGTGCCTAACCCCTTCCCTAGGACCTAAAGGGATCTCTTACCTAGACTACTCTGGACCGTAAACCCCCTTATTTGGATTATCTCGGGATCCTACTTCCCCTAAGTAGGTGGCGACTCTTAGAATAAATTTAGCGTTATTCCTCTACTCTCGGACCTTATCTCGACACTTAGAGTTGAGAGGGGAGGAAGGGCGGTAAATTTTGATGTTCACACTCACTCCTTCGCAAAATTTGGGTGCCCAAGGGCCCAACATAAAGAACCAATCCTTACTTATATATACCACACAAATGATTCATATTTATCCGATGTGAGATTATTCATTGTTACCAACTACTCATTAATGTCATGTTCAAACGACCCACTTTGAATACAATTTCTCATTCACCTTTTAATGACTTTGATTAACCAAATACATGAGATTATAGTCCACTTGGAAGTGAACACATTCCCACTTGGTCCCACCTAAAAAGGTGTATGAGACCCACATTAAGTTGAGCTCAAAGATTGGGAAAACTCATGTCTCTCAAAGTCATTTTCTTCCAACAATCCCCCACATGAATGAAATTGAAGAAAATGAAATGCAGCAATATGCAGAAACCAGAGAGAGTATATAATAGAAGACATCTTGCATAGGATAGGTAGCTTTAGCCTTAAACCTTCCCTTGTGTAAGACTATCAGATTTACTGGCTAATTAGTGAACATGATGTTTTGAACTATTCAGCCGTTGTTGTAAACCAAGGCAATATAATACACACATGATATCTCCAAACATAGTTTTGTTCTCATTGTTGTGTTCATTTTGGTCCTGAACAATTCCTGGATTCATGAGTGCTTTAGAAAATTTTTAGTCTAATCAATTCTCATAGAATTAGCCCAGTTCACACTCACATAGGTGATTCTTATTAAGAGAATTCTGTTATACTCCACTTGGAATTCCAAGATATAAGAACCATTAAAACATAGTTTATCTTAACACAATGCAAACATCACTTTCTCATTATAGAAATGGGTAAGAGATATTATCTCCTAAGTGATCAGATTGAGTTATATACAACTTAGTTGTCCCTTTGAACCTAGATCTTGAGATCTCCATTCAACTAGGTTGGGTCACCATTGTGTAAACTCTTAAGTAATAGACTTTAACCCCATTCCCCTGGATGAGTTACTCACTTGCTTTCTTGATAAACTTTTGGTAAAAGGATTAGTAATATTATCCTTTGACCTTTTGTATTCTAAAGATATTATTCCACTTGAAAGCAAATGTTTAACGGTATTATGTCTACGATGAATGTGTCTAGACTTTTCGTTATACATGTGACTCTATGTTCTTCTTATCGCCGATTGACTATTGCAGTGTATATAGATAGCAGATACAAATTTTTGCCACATCGGAATATATTCTAAGAATTGTCGAAACCATTCAGCTTCTTCTCCAGCTTTGTCTAATGCAATGAATTCAGATTCCATTGTAGACTGTGCTATACACGTTTGCTTAAAAGATTTCCATGATATTGCTGCACCTGTCAATGTAAAGACATATCCACTTGTGGATTTTGAGTCTTTAGTATCTGATAGTCAATTTGCATCGCAGTATCCTTTAAGGACTGTTGGATATCTGGTGTATCACAATGCATAGTTTAGGGTAAATTTTAAATATCTAAGAACCCTCACTATGGCTTTCCAGTGGTCTTCCTCTGGATTACTGGTATATCTACTCAGTTTACTTATGGAGTATGCTATATCTGGACGTGTACAGTTCATCATGTACATCAAGCTTCCTATTATTCTAGAATACTCCAATTGAGATATACTTTCGCTAGTATTCTTGGCAAGATGAATATTTTCATCTATTGGAGTCTTTGCTAGACGATCGTCGTACTTATTAAAATTTTCAAGTACTTTCTCAATATAATGTGATTGAGATAAAACATATCTATTAGATGTTTTGGTAATTTTCATTCCCAAGATTACATATGTCACTCCCATGTCTTTCATGTCGAACTGTTTGTTTAACATTTTCTTAGTAGTTTTGATCAATACTCCATATGATGAGCATTTCATTCACATAAAGACATATTATGACATATGTTAAATCTATGTTTTTCAAATAAACACATTTGTCACACTCGTTGATTTTGAATCCATTTGACATCATTGCATTGTCAAATTTTTCATGCCATTGATTCGGTGCTTGTTTCAATCCGTAAAGTGATTTAACAAGTTTACAGACTTTTTTTTCTTATCCTGGAACATTGAACCCTTCTGGTTGTTCCATGTAGATTTCTTCATTTAGATTACCATTTAAGAAAGCCGTCTTGACATCCATTTGATGAATTTCAAGATTCTTTAATGCAGCAATCGCTATCATCATTCGAATGGATGTTATTCTCGTTACTGGAGAATACGTATCAAAGTAATCTAGTTCTTCCTTTTGACTATATCCTTTAACCACAAGTCTTGCCTTGTATTTTTCAATTGAACCATCTGCTTTCATTTTTATTTTGAATACCCATTTATATCCAAGAGGTTTACATCCTGATGGGAGATCAACTAACTCCCATGTATGATTATGCAAAATAGATTCAATTTCACTGTTCACAGCCTCTTTCCATAAAGGAGCTTCAGGACTTGCCATAGTTCCTTAAAAGTTTGAGGCTCATTTTCTAACAAATATACTAGAAAATCTAGACTAAAAGTTTTTGAATTTTTAACACGTTTGCTTTATCTAGGTTCTTCATTATTACCTTCAAAGTCTTGATTACTACTCATAGTAGTATTCCTAGGTCTTTTGATAGAACTAGTCTATTGTCCAGATTTATAAGGAAATATATTTTCAAAGAAATATGCATTCCTTAATTCAATATTAGTATTTACATGCATATATATATATATATATATATATATATAAAAGGATTTTCAGATTTGTGAATCAGAAATCGATATGCACTACTATTATTTGCATAACCAATGAATATGCAGTCAACAATTTTAGATCCGATCTTAGTTGTTTTAGGAATAGGAACAGACACTTTAGCCAAACACCCCCACACTTTTAAGTATTTGAACGTAGGTGATCTACCATTCCATATCTCATAAGGTGTTTTGTTGATTACCTTTCGGGGTATCGTTTTTAGAATATAATTTGTAGACATAATTGCTTCCCCTCACAAATTCTGAGGTAATCCCGAACTAATCAACATAACATTCATCATTTCTTTTAAGGTTCTATTTTTCCTTTCAGTAATACCATTTTGCCGAGGTGAGTATGGTGCTGTTGTTTGGTGTATGATACCATGTTCTGAACAGAAATCACCAAAAAGTGCTTCATATTCACCACCTCTATCAATTCTTACAACCTTAATTTTTCTGCTAAGTTGATTTCAACTTCGGCTTTGTATTGTTTAAACATATCCAAAGCTGCATCTTTGCTCCTTAAAAGGTAAACTTTACAATATCTAGAGCAATCATCAATGAAAGTAAAAAAATATTTCTTCCCACCTTTAGTTTGTACAAATTTTAAATCACATATTGTAATGACCCGAATTAAATTCCTTGTTTCCCGGTTATATGATTTAATTTTATAGATAAATACGCATGAATTATACATAAATCCTAGGAGAAATTAATGTGTTAAAAATCTCGAATAAGAAAACCTATTTATTTCATTCAATTTAGCTAGTTTGGAGGAATAAATTGTATGAAATAAAAGAAGAGCAAAAAGACTTTAAAAAAAAATCTGGAGATCAGTGCATTGGCCAATCGATCGCCCTCCGATGGCGATCGATCGCCCGACGCGGCTATTTTTGCCGTGTTGCGCTATTTTGCGAGTTTTTAACTCCCTGTGGTCTCCAAACTCTATAAATAACACTCCAACTCGAGAGTTAGAGTTTCTATATGCTTTTAAACCTAAAAGAGAGAAAAGGGAGAGCAATCTGAGAGATCAAAAATGGAAAACTAAAGGAGTTCAAAGATTGGAGCAGAAAAAGGAGAAAATAGGCTTAGAGATCGAAATAAAACCTTATTCGCAAACGATAGATTGTAGGGAAGCGATCGAGTGAGGTAAAATAACAAATCTAGAGTTCCATATTTTGAATATTAACCTAAATGATGAATTAAAAGAGTAAATCTAAGTAAGAATGTAAGAATATGTAGGATCTATGACCATATTTTGATTTCCCGTTTATTATCTATGGAATTGTTAAAATAGGAAGTGAAGAACCATATTTTGATTTCCCGTTCATTATTTATGAATTTGTTAAAATAGGAAGTGAAGAACCATATTTTGGTGAAGAACCATATTTTGATTTCCCGTTCATTATTTATGAATTTGTTAAAATCGGATGTGAATAACCATATTTTGATTTCCCGTTTATTGTTTATGGATATGTTAAAATAGGATGTGAAGAACCATATTTTGATTCCTATCTTATTATTTATGGATTTGTCAAAATAGAATGTGAAGAATATGTTAAAATTATTTATGATTCAACGAAAGATTGAGAAATTTTATTGAAGTGTGTGGATGATTGAGGAGAATGAATGGAATTGAATAGATGAATTATTATGGGATTTTAATCGTATGTGAGTTTGATTTTATATTTATAATTCATGAAAATTCTGATTGATGAAAGGTGTTATAATTAGGATATTGATCTTGATTTAAACAAAAAGGAGATTTTTGATAATTACATTAAATCGTGATTTATGTGTGCTTTGATATAAACTGTGATTTTATATTGTCGAATCATTGGAAATATGATAGTTTGTGTGTTTCTTTTATGTTCCTTATACATGATATACATTTGGGTAAAGGAGCTTTTGAGGAAAGTCAAGTTTGCCTAGGCCTGGTTAACATAGTGAAATGAGATGCTATGGTGAGATGTCCTATGACCCTTGATGGTTACTTTTAGGTGTAATTTAAACAAAAGGTGTATCATTGAGCTCTCACAAATGTAAAAGATGTATAATGATTAAGAGAGAATCTAAGACATTAAGAAGAGTATAAGTAAGACCTAAGATAAAGTAAGTAAGAAAGAAGAACACATAAAAGCGATGATGCATGCATGTGTTGTGCACCATCGGATACCATCAAAGGACGAGAAGTATGCCAAAGTAAGTAAGCCGTCGTATTGGAAAATGTACTAAGCCATCCGTACTGGGTAATGTACGAATGGTGGTATCTCGGTAAAGTAAAGTATAGTAACCCATTTCCTTATACAGTAAAGCGGTATTTTAAGTTATTACTAATGCATGTGAATGAGTTGTTCCTTAAATGATAAAGTATGAAGTAAGAAAAATAAGAAAAGTAAGAAAGTAAGAAAAGAAAATAAGAAAAGAAAGAAATTGACGTAATGTATTTGATTGTTTTCCGCACTCTGACTATGTATGTGAACTGATGTATGAATTATAAACTGCTTGCAATTTAATATTCATTATACTGTCCACTATGGTCTGTTATATACGCGGGGTAACTCGTTACTCAACCGATGACTTTTGTTGTCGGCAGGTTCAGGTTTTGATATTTGTGCGCCCGGGCCGTGGGAAGAAGAAGAATATTTCGAGGAACCAAAAGGTGATTATCCCGAGGAAGAACGAGATCTTGGTCGTTGGCCCTACTATTGAAGTCCATTTATTAGTAGTTAAATTCCAAGGAGACTTTAATTGACTTGTTAGAGATTCATATTTAGTTCGTTTTGATTTATGATCATGATGGATGATCAGGATTTATTATATTTCAGTTGTAGTAGGGATTATGGATTTAGTTGATCTTATTAATTGAAGAAATTTTTAGGTTCATATTTTTAGTATGCCTTGAATGCTTCTAACAGGATGGTTTGTTAAGTAAGTCACGTGCTAAGATCTCACATTCTCCTAGGTGGGGTTTTGGGATGCGACAGAGGTGGTATCAGAGTCAAGGCATTAGGTCACCTAGGGCTAAGTGTCTTCTAAGTTAGAACTAGGGTTATTTTACTCTGGGTCTGATACCAGAAGTAGTATCAGAGCAAAGACATTAGATTAGTTAGGGCATGAGTTTAGCAATCTCGTATGCTAGGATGAGTCATTGAATACTAGGACCAGTTATTGTATACTTGTATGAATTTAGTAATAGAGTTAAAGTTTTTCCCAAGATGTAACTCATATTTACAGTTTGAACTCATGATCGTTATTAATAAACGATTGTGTAGCACACACGGGATCAACACACTCTTTCATCACACTTAGGTTTGTCCAAGGTTTTCCATCACAGTTGAGTTGGTTTGATAATGAGTTGTCCATTGCCACTCCTCTTGGTAGCTCAGTTATCACAAGTGAGGTGTACAATGCTTGTATTATCTGTATCGGGTAGCACAAGTTACCAACAGATCTGATAGTACTCGACTTTCAGGATTTTGATGTAATTCTGGGAATGGATTGGCTTTCAACCTACCATGGAAATGTCGACTGCTTTGAGAAAAGAGTTGACTTCAAACTAGTCAATGGAAGTCCTTTCCACTTTCGTGGATTGAGGAAAAAGGACATTGCCTGATTTGCGGCATTGAGCATTACTACATCAGAAATGCCAGAATCAGTAAGCATTCCGGTGGTTAGTGAATTCATGGATGTATTTCCAGAAAAACTGCCAGGCCTACCACCAGATCGAGAAGTAGAATTCATGATAGACTTAGCTCTAGGAACAACACCTATATCGAGAACACCTTATAGGATGACTCCAACTGAATTAAAAGAATTGAAGGAACAAATTGAAGAATTGCTTGACAATGGTTTTATCCGACCAAGTGTATCAACATGGGGAACTTTGGTACTTTTTGTGAAGAAGAAGGATGGATCGATGAGAATGTGTATCAATTATAGGCAATTAAACAAGGTCACCATAAAGAATAAATATCCTCTACCAAGAATAGATGATCTGTTTGATCAATTGCAAGGGGCAAAATTCTTTTCCAAAATCGACTTAAGGTCAGGATATCATCAGTTGAAAATTAGATAAGAAGATATTCCTAAGTCGGCATTCAGGACAAGATATGGACATTACGAATTCTTAGTGATGCCATTTGGGTTAACAAATGCACCTGCAACATTTATGGATCTGATGAACAGGGTGTTCAAACCAGCCCTTGATAGTTATGTCATAGTCTTTATTGATGATATTCTTGTGTATTTCAAGACTAGGGAGGATCATAACCAACACCTGTAGATCACACTTGAGACCTTGAGAGAGCATAAGTTGTATGCTAAATTGAGTAAGTGTGAATTTTGGTTACAGAAGGTGGCATTCTTAGGCCACGTGGTTTCTGGGGATGGAATTTCAGTAGATTCGACAAAAATTGAAGCTGTATTAGATTGGAAGAGGACGAAGAGTGTGACAAAGATAAGGAGTTTCCTAGGCATTGCTAGGTATTACAGAAGGTTTGTAGAGAGATTTTCGAACTTGGTAGCACCAGTCACCCACTTGACTAAGAAGAATGCCAAGTTCACATGGAATGAGAAGTGCAAAAAAAGCTTCTTAGAGTTGAAGAAGCACCTCACCATAGCACCCATCCTTACAGTCCCAACGGGTAGTGGGGGATTTGTAGTGTATAGCGATGCTTCTCATGTGGGTTTAGGATGTGTTCTGATGCAGCACGAGAAAGTTATCGCTTATGCTTCCCGGCAATTGAAAGATCATGAGAGGAATTATCCTACTCACGACTTGGAGCTGGCAACAGTTATTTTCGCTTTTAAGATTTGGAGACACTATTTGTACAGTGAGCAATTCGAGGTGTTCACGGACCATAAAAGTCTTGTAAGCACCCAATTTTTTTACACCCTGACAAACCCTGTCCCCCCAGTGGAGTCCCCTGTAGAACCCTAGCTAGTCCTAGGTAGGTCCTAAAACCCTAAAACCCTAGAACCAAAACCCTTGGGCTTAAAGCCCATTACCATTAGGAAAACCCTAAACCCTAGGCTAAATCCTAGTGTGACCCTAGCTAAACATTAGGTAAGCCCTAGACCTAGCCCTAGCTTAAACCCTAGCCAAGCCTAGGTACAAATCCCTTGGGCTCAAAGCCAATTTAGCAAAGGTAAAACTCCCAAAACCCTAGCCCTACTCCAAACCCTAGGCTAACCCTAGCTAAACCCTAAGACTAACCCTAGGTGTGCCCTAGATCAAACCCTAAACCTAACCCTATACTAAAAACTAGTAAAACCCTAGGACAAGCCCACATGGGCTCAAGGCCCATTTACAAGTCCAAATCACTCAAAACCATAGAGCAAAGCCTTTAGGGGCCCAAACTTGGGCCAACCAACCTTAGGGGTCCACTAGGGTGAGACCCACACACCCTCAAGTTCAAAACGGGCGGGAAACTCCATAAGAGGCAAGTTTATCCAATCTTTGGCCCAAGTGTACGAGGGCCTGGCCCGTAATAGCAAAATTCCCAGGGTGTCGGTAATCGAATTACCGACACCCCCATTTTACCTTTGTTTTAGGTGTCGGTAATTCGATTACCGCCACCCTGAGATTTTCTGAATTGGCGTATCATCAC
Organism: Tetracentron sinense; assembly: GCA_015143295.1. Taxonomy (NCBI): domain Eukaryota; kingdom Viridiplantae; phylum Streptophyta; class Magnoliopsida; order Trochodendrales; family Trochodendraceae; genus Tetracentron; species Tetracentron sinense. The sequence continues at coordinate 58,993 of JABCRI010000645.1, read as the reverse complement.
CCACCTGGGCGCATTGGGGCTGCTCCCATTGGTCCCTTATGACTCCCTAAATGCCCATAATGCCCCTGGGCCCTCTCCCCTCTCCTCTACATAAGCTACACCACCCCCATAGTTCAAACACGCTAACTTCATACCTCAAACCCCTGCCAAACTGTGTCCAGCCCACCTGAGTCTTCACCAACCACTTCGGTTGAGTCCCAGGCCTTCCTAGGCTCCTCCAGTCCTTCACCAGGCCTCCAAGCCAACTTAGGCTGCTACAGACATCTAGCTCCGCCCGCAGCCATTGTAGAGGCCCCTCAATAGTATAGGGCCACTCGCTACCCTCTCCCCTTGTTCTCAATAACTGTAAGACCTCCTGGTCCTATTTCAGTGGGTTAATTATTCTCTTTTTTTTATGTACAGTAGCTCAACGGCCAAGGATCGGACCTCCTCACCTTCTTCATAGGTGTGGGGGGGGGGACCTTGAGGCTTAACTCGGATCCACACCCCCATAGTATGCACGGTTAGCCCCACGGAGGTCTGGTGGGTCCTCAGTCCATGAGGAGCCCCCTAGCCTCGTACTCGTTCAGTCTTAGTAGGGGAAAATCTTTTTTCCAAAAAACTGCTAATGGTCGGTAATCTATTTACCGCCACACTCAAACATCAAGCTTGGCATATTGGCGGTAATAGTTTACCGCAAATACAGACTTTGTTTTACAGCTGCTTTGGGCCCCTGTAGGGCCGACATACCTCAAGCCCTAGGGCCCATCCTGGTCCTATTGGACTCCCCTATTCCCTGGCTTGCTCCCTGTAAAATTTCTTACCCTGGTTTCACATTTAACCAGGGTAAAACTTGGCTTCAACTGTGGTTAATGGTCTGTTGGTGGTCTGATTACTGACAGACCCAAAAAACAAACTTTTCATATTGGCGGTAATTAGATTACCGCCAATACTGAGACCTTTTTTTGCTGAATTTGGGCCTATGTGGGGCCCACACCCGAGGTCCTCTCGGGCTGAGACCTGGACCATTGGACTCCTGACACTCCAGGCTATCTCCCTGTGCCTTTACTTTTCTTAGGGTGAACCCTAACCTCGGTTAAACCCTTGCAAAGTTAGCCTAAAATTTCACTGTAATGGAGGTAATCTGATTACCTCAATTCTTTGAGTTTTTGTTCTTGGGCTTTGTATAGGGCCCAGACCTGGTAGGAGCCCATTTTAGGCCCTGCCATACCTTCTGGGCCCACTTTTGACTGACCTTGACCTTTAACCATGGTTAAAGTTGTCCCGACTAACTTTTAACCATGGTTAAACACTATTTAACCCCACAAAAATTTGGAGAAATATTAAAAAATCCAAAAAAATACAAGAGACCAAAAAATGGCATTCTTGGACTTTTTAACCATGGTTAGTACCCCTAACCATGGTTAACTCACTTTTTAACCTCGATTAGCAACCCTAACCCTGGGTTAACACATCTCTTTGCCTCTGGGCTTTATCCTTGGCCTACCGGGCCTAAACCTTAGTCTACCAGACTACCCCTTGGTTACCGAGCCTTTACTTTGCACATTGACCAACCCCGGTCAAGCAAAACCCTAATCTACTGGATTAGGCCCATTAGCCACTTTTGGTGCACATACGCACATCCCTTAGCCTTAGCACGGGCTCAAGTGCTAAAACTACGCTCGGTCTGATCTCACCCCTAATGTGAGTACGTAGGCAACCCAACCCGGGTTCGACCCTAGTTAGCTTTACTTTCTTTCGGTTAGTATTAACTTAAACATTTTGACATTTGATTAACATTGAGACTAATTTTGGCTTAAACCTATCAAGTAGGGAACCACTATATTTGAAAGTATCGAGGTGCCAAACCCCTTCCCCTAACTTAACCGAACCTCTTACCCTGATCTTTGATCGGAGACCAAGACCTTATCTAACATTTCCTAGGGACTTATCCCTTCTGAATGAATAAGTGACGACTTTTAACAATCCCGTGAGATTTTTCTAGGGAGTGAAATCTCGTGCTCACAAGTCTCAAGTATTTATTTTCACAAAAAAAGCTTAATTTGAGACAATGCCATTGGGTAGAATTTTGAAGGATTATGACTGCTCGATTCAGTATCATCCAGGGAAGGCAAATGTAGTAGCTGATGCACTTAGCAGAAGACCCTCCGATTTAATTGCACACCTAATGGTCAATGAGTGAAAATTATTGGAAGACATGTCTTACAATGAAACGAGTTTCAGCATTTACCATAGTAGAGTATTAATGGCTAACATTTCAGTCAGACCATATATTCAGGCTGGAATTAAAGAGTTGCAGAGATCAGATGAAGAACTCTTAGCCTATCAAGCTAAATCCTTAGAAATTGGGCAGAGGGATTTCTCAACGAATAAGAATAGAGCTATAACCTTCAGGGGTAGACTTTGTGTACCAGCAAATGAAGAGTTAAGGCGTGAGATTTTGGATGAAGTACACAGATCTAAATATAAGGTTCATCCCGGAGGTACGAAGATGTACCAAAATCTCAAGAAACATTTTTGGTGGAAGAACATAAAGAGAGATGTGGCTACACACGTGTCCAAATGTTTGGTGTGTCAGCAAGTCAAAGCTAAACACAAGAGACCAGCCGGATTACTACAACCTCTTTCTATTCCCGAATGGAAGTGGGAAAACATATCCATGGACTTTATTGTAGGTCTGCCAAGAACATCTAAGAATTTCAATGCCATTTGGGTCGTAGTGGATCGTCTAACTAAGTTAGCTCACTTTCTTCCCTATCGGACCACCTACAATTCTAACAAGCTGGCGGAACTGTACATAAAGGAAGTAATCCATTTACATGGGGTGCCGGTCAGTATCATTTCTGATAGAGATACCTGGTTTACCTCAAGATTCTGGAAGAGCTTTCAACAAGACATGGGGTCCCGCCTGGACTTTAGCACAACATTTCACCCATAAACAGATGGTCAGACAGAGAGAGTAAATTAGATCATTGAAGATATGCTCCGGTCTTGTATGCTTGACTTTCAGGGTAGTTGGGATGAACATCTACCATTGGTCGAGTTTGCTTACAATAATAGCTACCAGGCTAGTATCCAGATGACTTTTTTTGAAGCATTATATGATAGGAGTTGTAGGTCTTCTCTTTGTTGGGATGAAGTAGGGGAAAAGAAACTTCTAGACCTTAAATTGGTTGAGCAGACTACAGACAAGGTTAATTTGATCAGGAAAATGTTGAAGATTGCTCAGAGTAGGTAGAAAAGTTATAAAGATACCAGAAGGAGAGATTTAGAATTCCAAGTTGGAGATCAGGTCTTTATCAAGATATCACCTACTTAAGGAATCATGAGATTTGAGAAGCGGGGAAAATTGAGTCCAAGGTATGTTGGGCCATTTGAAATCATCAGGAGGGTGGGTGAAATAGTATACCAGGTTACTTTACCTCCTCATATGGCAGCAATCCATAATGTCTTCTATGTCTCCATGCTAAGGAAGTACATTTCGGACCCATCTCATGTCATTGACTTGGAACCACTACAAGTTTGAGAAGATCTGACGGTGATTGAACAACCAATCCAAATTCTGAATCAAAAGGAAAATGTCTTATGAAAGAAGACCATCTGCTTTGTCCTTCTACGTTCGCAACACCACTCCAACGAAGAAGCTACATGGGAAATAGAGGATGAGGTTTGAGAAAAGTATCCCCACCTGTTCGACTAAGGTATGTAATTTTGAGGACGAAATTCTTTTAAGAGGGGGATGTAATGACCCGAATTAAATTCCTTATTTCCCGGTTATATGATTTAATTTTATAGATAAATATACATGAATTATACATAAATCCTAGGAGAAATTAATGTGTTAAAAATCTCGAATTAGAAAACTCATTTATTTAATTCAATTTAGCTAGTTTGGAGGAATAAATTGCATGAAATAAAAGAAAAGTAAAAAGTAGCAAAAGACTTAAAAAAAAATTTGGAGATCGGCGCACTAGCCGATCGATCGCCCTCCGGCGGCGATCGATTGCCCGACGCGGTGATTTTTGCCGTGTTGCGCTATTTTGTGAGTTTTTAACTCCCTGGGGTTTCCAAACTCTATAAATAACACTCCAACTCTAGAGTTAGAGTTTCTATATGCTTCTAAACCTTAAAGAGAAAAATGGAGAGCTTTCTGAGAGATCAAAAGGGGAAAACTAAAGAAGTTCAAAGATTGGAGCAGTGCGTCGATATAAAACCTTATTCGCAAGCGATAGATCGTAGGAAAACGATCGAGTGAGGTAAAATAACAAATCTAGGGTTCCATATTTTGAATATTAACCTAAATGATGAATTAAAAGAGTAAATCTAAGTAAGAATGTAAGAATATGTAGGATCTATGACCATATTTCGATTTCCCGTTTATTATTTATGGATTTGTTAAAATAGGAAGTGAAAAACCATATTTTGATTTCCTGTTCATTATTTATGGATTTGTTAAAATAGGAAGTGAAGAACCATATTTTGATTTCCCGTTTATGGATTTGTTAAAATAGGAAGTGAAGAACCATATTTTGATTTCCCATTCATTATTTATGGATTTGTTAAAATAGGATGTGAAGAACCATATTTTGATTTTTCGTTTATTGTTTATGGATCTGTTAAAATAGGATGTGAAGAATATGTTAAAATTATTTATGATTCAACGAAGGATTGAGAAATTTTATTGAAGTGTGTGGATGATTGAGGAGAATGGATAGAATTGAATAGATGAATTATTATGGGATTTTAACCGTATGTGAGTTTGATTTTATATTTAAAATTCATGAAAATTCTGATTGATGAAAGGTGTTGTAATTAGGATATTGTTCTTGATTTAAACAAAAAGGGGATTTTTGATAATTACATTAAATCATGATTTATGTGTACTTTGATATAAACTGTGATTTTATATTGTCGAATCATTGGAAATATGATAGTTTGTGTGTTTCTTTTATATTTCTTATACGTGATATATATTTGGGTAAATGAGCATTTGAGGAAAGTCAAGCTTGCCTAGGCCTGGTTAACATAGTGGAATGAGACGCTATGGTGAGATGTCCTATGGCCCTTAACGGTTACTCTTAGGTGTAATTTAAACAAAAGGTGTATCATTGAGCACTCACGAATGGAAAAGATGTATAATGATTAAGAGAAAATCTAAGACACTAAGAAGAATATAAGTAAGACCTAAGATAAAGTAAGTAAGAAAGAAGAACACATAAAAGCGATAATGCATGTATATGTTGTGCACTACCGGATACCATCAAAGGGTGAAAAATATGCCAAAGTAAGTAAGCCGTCGTATCGGGAATTGTACTAAGCCGTCCGTACCAAATAATGTATGAAGGGTGGTATCTCGGTGAAGTAAAGTATACCCCATTTCCTTATACGGTAAAGCGGTATTTTAAGTTATTACTAATGCATGTGAATGAGTTGTTCCTTAAACGATAAAGTATGAAGTAAGAAAAATAGGAAAAGTAAGAAAGTAAGAAAAGAAAATAAGAAAAGAAAGAAATTGATGTAATGTATTTAGTTGTTTTCCGCACTCTGACTATGTATGTGAACTGATGTATGAATCTGTAAATGGCATGCAATTCAATATTCATTATATTGTCCACTATGGTCTGTTATATACGCGGAGTAACTCGTTACTCAACCGATGACTTTTGTTGTCGGCAGGTTCAGGTTTTGATATTTGTGCGACTGGACCATAGGAAGAAGAAGAATATTTCGAGGAAATGGAAGGTGATTATCCCGAGGAAGAACGAGATCTTGATCGTTGGCCCTACTATTGAATTTCATTTGTTAGTAGTTAAATATTAGGGAGACTTTAATTGACTTGTTAGAGATTCATGTTTAGTTAGTTTTGATTTATGATCATGATGGATGATCAGGATTTATTATATTTCAGTTGTAGTAGGGATTATGGATTTAGTTGATCTTATGAAGAAATTTTTAGGTTCATATTTTTAGTATGCCTTAAATGCTTCTAACAGGATGGTTTGTTAAGTAAGTCACGTGCCAAGATCTCATATTCTCTTAGGTAGGGTTTTGGGGCGCGACACATATATTTGTGTGAATTAAATCTAAAGGTTCAGAATTCCTTTCAATTGATTGGAATGAAATTCTAGTTAACTTTGCTTCTACACAAACTTCACACTTATGATTTTTTATCAAAATTACATTTAGGCAAACATCCTAAGTGTATATGCTTACGTAAAGAATCATAATTTACATGTCCTAATATACCATGCCATAAATTAGAAGATTCAAGCAAGTAACTAGAAGATGTAGATGCATTTTTATTCATAATCTTAATTGGTACAACATTCATTACATTTAGTTTGAAGAGCCCATCGCTTATATAGCCCTTTCCAACATACATACCACTTTTGGTAATGACAAATTTGTCCGATTCAAATGCTAGCCTAAACCCATGCTTACATAACAATGATCCTGAAACCAAATTTTTTCGGATGTCCGACACATGGAGCACATTGTTTAGTGTAAGTTCTCTGCCTGAAGTCATTTTCAGCACCACTTTTCCTTGTCATTCAATTCTGGAAGTTAAGGAGTTATCTATGAAGAGTTGTTCTCTATTCTCCACTACTTGATATGAAGATAGCATCTTCTTGTCAACACAGATCTGGCGAGTCACTCCTGTGTCCACCCACCATTCTTTGGGATTGTTAATGAGGTTTGCCTCGGACACTACAACGGAAAGGTTCATATGATGGACTCTATTTGAAACCATGTCCACTTCTGTGAAATTTGCTTGAGCAGGTTTCTTGTTGTAACTTGTTTGACTTACATGGTTACTTTTAAAATCCTTAGCACGATGCCCAGGTTTATCATAAATGAAATATTTTCCTGTGAACTTGAATTTTCGTGACCCAAAACCCACCCTATGAGTTAGAATGAATCTTGGACGACTTATCATGACCTATATGACGTGCTTGGCAAACTATCCTGCAAAACACATGGGGCATATACAATAGAGGAGAAAATAGTGGAAGCATAAACTAACATGGCACAACGGAAGTCTAACCAAAACCCTCTATGTATATATATAATCTAAGTTTTGTACAAAAGGAAAAACAAAAGAAAGAAGGTGCGGACATGCCCGCCAAAATATATGGGTATATAATCTCTCGTGCTCACACACACTCACTTAGAATCTACCACCTAATAGTAACCATCTACATGAGGCTCCTCAGTAGAGACCTCCTTGAAGTACTCCTATTCTTCCCATGGACCGGGAGCACATATGTCATATGGAGCCGCAGCTCCCTTAGTACCTGCCGACATGAGACGTACGACTGAGCATGAAATACTCAACGGGTACCAAATAATATCCAACAATCATAGCATAATAATAACAAAATAAAGCAGGAAGCAGTTCATATAATTGATAGGAAGGTAAACAGTTTATATTTCATGCTTGCATCACATCAAAGCCGGGAAAACTATTGAAATCATCGTGTGCTTGACTTGACTTGAAATCCTTTTTTCGTACTTGAAAACTTGTCTTGTCATGTTCTATCTTGCTTGTCTTGTCATGTTCTGTCTTGCTTGTCTTGTCGTGTCATGCATGTCTTGTCATGAAATTAAAATGCTCATGCTTGCTTGTTTGGAATTTAAACATGCTCATGCGCTTGAGATGTTAGTGCCCTTGAACAACTTGAAGGGAGGGTGGTGTAAACCCCCACTTTGTGAGATATGGAATATTCAACTTGAAGGGAGGAAAGTGTAAACCCTCTCTTTTTGCGAAAATGCAATAAAGTAAACATGCATGCTTGGAGACGCACTAACATCTTGCTTGACGTGTTCTTGTTCTTGTCAAAGCGAGACAAAACATATCTTAAGATATGCCCTACCTACCAACTCTTACGTTTGGCCTTGTCATGGTGTTCGTGAATCGAGAATAAAACCATTGTTCTATAAAAACTCGATAAATCATGTCATGCATGCCGTGCTCGTGAAGCTGTGTACATACTTTAGCTTGGAATTAAACGTGACATTGGAGATAATAATACATGGAATAACATTATTTCAACACATAAGAATATTCATGCCGTTATAGAAAATGAGTAACACACTATCATAAAACCCAAGAAATTTCATATGCCTTAAATCATGCTTTTGTTGATCAATGATTCATCCATCATCCGTGTGTGTTCATTATTGGTGAAGTACCCTTCCCATTTCATTCATTACAACATCCATATGACATCCATCGCCCATCACATTCTCTATCCATTCATCCCATCACATTCTCATGCTTGAAATTTGGGAAAAAACCACAAAAATGAAGAAAAAGGAGAAGAAGATGAACTAGAAGGGTAGCATAGGGTACCGACCTTGAAAAAGGGAAGAAAACCCTTGTGAAATGCCATGAAAGATGCTGCCGAGCTTGGGGAAGGAACTCTACGCATGCTTGAACTTTAGATTGAGAAATCCAAGCTTTTGGGATGATGTAGGGTTCTTAAACTCTTGATTTTTCTCTCAAATAGGAAGAACCTTTAGGAACCCTAGGTTCTCTCTCCCTCTCTCTCAAAATGCTCTAAGTATTGTGAGTGGGGACCCAAGGCTCGAGCAAGCCTTAAAGGCAAGGGTGGAATGGCCAAAAGACCGGAAATGCCATTAATGAAATTTCTGCAAAACGCAAAAGACCGAGCGATCGGTGCTTATGACCGAGCGATCGGTGTTTTTGACCGAGTGATCGGTTGAAAACACCCTCTCTGAAATTTTTCCCCATACAAATTTTTGGACCAGTCGATAGATACTGATCGCTCGGTTTTGGACCGAGCGATCGCTAGCGATCGGTTCTTTGCAAATTTTGACACTAAGTCAATTTTTCACTCAATTCCACTACTTGGACTTATCCCACTTCTACTGTAACCCTCTAGAAACATGCCTAGGACCCTTTTAAGGCTATGAAATATTATTAAATATTTTATTTAATTATTTTATAGCATTCTTGTAAAATTCTCAAAGGTTTTCACTTTCTCATTTCATGAAAAATGGAGATTACAAAGGCTTCATGCCTTGACACGCATTCCAAGACATATACAAAAGTTCCGGGGTTTTACATGAATCGTTTGTTGTCTCCATCTTTAAAGCCTTTTGAAGAGACCCCATTGAAATGTCTCATCTTTCCATTAGACTTTTTCCCTTGTTCCACAACATTTGCCTTGGACTCCATTGGAAATTTTCCGGTTTTGTTTTCAGAAATCCTGTTATCCTCTTCGATCCACAATCACGCAATTAGGTCCTCCATTTTCATCTCCTTACGCTTATACTTTAGATAGTTCTTGAAATCTTTCCAGTCCGAAGGTAATTTTTCAATCATAGCGGCTACCTGAAAAGATTCACTCAAAACCATATTTTCTACATGAATGTAATGCAGTATTAATTGGAGATCTTGAACCTGACTGATAACAGTCTTGGAGTTTGACATCACATATTCTAGAAATTTTCCGACCATGAATTTTTTCGCACCGACATCTTCTGTCTTATATTTGATGTCCAAGGAATCCCAGAGTTCCTTTGCAGTTTTGATAGGATTGTATACATTATATAGTGTATTATTATCCAGTCCATTGAGGATGTAATTTCGACATAGGAAATCAGAATTTTTCCATGCCTCTACAACAGCAACCACTTGCTTATCAATTTCTCTATCCTTCAATACAGGAGCATCTTCTCTGAGAAACCTAGCCAGATTCAGAGTTGTAAGATAGAACAACATCTTTTGTCGTCATCTCTTAAACTCTATTCTATTAAATTTTTCTGGCTTCTCACCATGGTTCACAAGAACAGTTGGATGCAATGGAGTATGAACAATAGTAGGAGCAATGACGGATTGATTTGCAGTATAAATAATTTCTGATATACAATATACAGAATTCAGAAATTTAAAACAGGACTACAAAATTTAGAAATTTTAAACTATTTTACAAAATTTTAGAATTTTAAAACAGTACACAGAATTTTGTAATTAGAGATAGTATACTGAATTACAGAAATATAAAACCAGTATAAAAGTAAGTAAAATTGAAGTATTCGAAATCTGTCTTAAGATTGTTGTTTTAATTTTTAATCTTCAGTATAAATATTCAATCTGTATTTAATAAAATTTCTGTAACAGCACTTAAGGAAAGAACACAGAATAGATAATAACTTACTTGTTCCAGAATTAATGGAAACAGCAGATCAAGTCGAGTAGAACTCTTTCCTTAAGAAGATTTAGTCCCTTGCACTGGTGCTTATGAATTTCGGACGCCTATCTCCTAGGATAAAATGATATTCACATAGTTAGAAAAAACACTACAATCTGACTGTCCAGCGAACAAAAAACCACGCAATATCTCTCTCTGAATAGATTCTGTAATATGAGGAGTAGAATGAAACAAACATGGATTTTTCTCTATGGAAATTAATGGTGGAGGATTTGTATATAAAGGCAAACTCATGCCATTCGGAACCAGTGAAGAGACACGAGCCTTTTCAGAACTAGTGAAGAGATACGAACTGGTTCACTCATTTAAGTGAAAAGATACGAACCGATTCACTTATTTGAACCGCCCAACAGTAACAATCAATTAATCAGAAAATTAATGTAAAAGATATTTGAATAAATTTCCTCTAAAAAATTAAGCAACACATCAAAGCCCATGCCCGGACCGGTTTGGGGCGGCGGTGCGCGCGTGTGATGGTTCAACCATGGAGCATGGGCTCACTCCTTCGCAAAATTTGGGTGCCCAAGGGCCCAACATAAAGAACCAACCCTTGCTTATATATACTACACAAATGATTCATATTTATCTGATGTGGGATTATTCATTGTTACCAACTACTCATTAATGTCATGTTCAAATAACCCACTTTGAATACAAATTCTCGTTCACCTTTTAATGACTTTGATTAACCAAATACATGAGATTATAGTCCACATTGAGGTGAACACATTCCCACTTGGTCCCACCTAAAAAGGTGCATGGGACCCACATTAAGTTGAGCTCAAAGATTGGGAAAACTCATGTCTCTCAAAGTCATTTTCTTCCAACAATCCCCCACATGAATGAAATTGAAGAAAATGAAATACAGCAATATGCAGAAACCAGAGAGAGTATATAATAGAAGAAATCTTGCATAGGATAGGTAGCTTTAGCCTTGAACCCTCCCTTGTGTAAGACTATCAGATTTACTGGCTAATTAATGAACATGATGTCTTGAATTATTCAACTGTTGTTGTAAACCAAGACAATAGAATACACACAGGATATCTCTAAACATAGTTTAGTTCTCATTGTTGTGTTCATTTTGACCCTAAAAAATTCCTGGATTCATGAGTGCTTTAGAGAATTTTTAGTTTAATCAATTCTATTAGAACCGGCCCAGTTCACTCTCACGTAGGTGATTCTTATTAAGAGTATTCTGCTATACTCCACTTGGAATTCCAAGATATAAGAACCATTAAAACATAGTGTGCACCATGTCACCATGGCTCTGAGGTGACATCACAAATAGTTCGTACAGGCCACTCGAAGAAAGATTTGTCCTCCATCGACCTCATAATTGTCACCGGACTAATCGTAAAGTTAATTTGATTGGTTCGGACTGGAAATGGATGCCTTTCCGTTGTCTGATTGCCCCGCCCTCGAGGGTCTTGATCATACTTGGGCTGCTCCTGGTTAGGTTGATAAGGACGCCTTTCTTGATGCTGATGATTCAGATTTGATGGAACAAGATGTCTCTCTGTCCTGCTCTGCTGCTGGTTTTGATATACTTCTTGCTGGCGCCGATTCGGCTGATCCCGTTGTTCCACATACACCACCATTTCTCTTGGCGCTCTCCAGGATGGGTCCTCGTCACTAGAAGACTCATACCTTGGCCTCTTCCCCTTCTCTGATGATGACGCTCTGCCCCTCCTCTGCACAGCTTCCACTTCCCTCCCTCTTGGCCGTGATATCATCTTTTAATCTTCCGTACTTGGCAGCACGAACCATTAATTCATCCAATTTGGTGGGATAATCGAGAGCAAGAGATTTATAAAATTCGGAGCTCTTCGGCAAAGTATTCTTGAATGCGGCTATACAGCTACTGTCTTCAATCTTGTAGATGCTGGAGACTTCATCAGTGAACCGCTGAATGAAGTCCCTCAAAGGCTCTGCTAGCTTCATCTTCAGAGCAAAGAGGGAATCTGTACTTGTTTTCTTCTTTTTATTTACAATATATTGATCAATAAACACTGACCTGAGCTCGGCCATACTTTTGATTGAGCCTGGGGGCAAGTTGCGGAACCACCTCGTCACTGCTCCAGTCAAGCTGCTCAGGAAGGCCTTGTATAGAAGGTTATCATCAAGATTACGAACGGCCATGACATTCTTGAAGTCGAATAGGTGGTTAATGGGGTCACTCTTCCCATCGAACATGACGAAGTTTGGCACCATGAACCGTAAGAGAGTGTATGACTTGTTGATCTCTTTTGAAAAATGAGAGGTTCTGAGCAAACGGATCAGAAGAATTCCCACCGACTGAGCCCTTGACACGAGCATTGATCAGGTCCTCCACGTCTTTGAGTGTCAGTCCCATCTGCTGATCTCCACCTTGCACATGATCAATTGGCTCCTGAGCATCACGAACCCGTGGCTCCTCCCAAGGATAATGGACTTCTCTTGGGTTACTACAAACTCAGTGCTCTCGCAACTTGGCGTGGGCATAAGAGTCTCGTTGATCACCACGAACATACTCCATGTCTCGTAGTTCCGCACGAGCTTAATCCCTTTGTCCTACATGAGTAGGTGGAGAATGGGGACGAGCGACTTCACCAACATGAGAGATAAGCACAAATATGCTTTCACAATTTTCTTGCACTGGCGGAGATGCTGGCCGTGCCGCTGCTCTTGGGGGAGAAGAAGGGAAAATGAGCTGGTGCCTGACAGAAGGCCTGGGGAGTGACTCAGCATCTGTCTCTAGCCTACTATGCTCGAAAGCATCCAGCCTCTCCTGCAACAACTGCTGCTGGTTGGCTATACAATTTAGAGTGGCTTGTTGCTACTGCAACAGTAGCAAGATCGGGTTTGATGGAGACAACTCTTTCAGACTGCCCAGAAGATTGCTCAACTCCTGGGATAAAAGTTTGCATGATGGTAGATGCAAAAGGAGTGGTTTGATTCTCAACCACAGACACATAAATTGGATCAGTCATGATGACTAAGATGAGTGAGATGAGCAAAGGGAGGTTCATTTATAATTTTCCACAGACGATGCCAATTTTTGTGCAGAAATTTTTCGGGGAGTCCACGCGTTAGTAGCTACTTCAAAGACTGGTTAACTAGTTGAAGGAAGATAGCAAAGCTCCAGCTGCTGATGAGGTAAAGGAGAGAAGGGTGTGCACCCTGTAATACACTCCGATGCCAAAGTCAGTATTTGAAGAAGATGATGAACAGTAAGAAAGTTGAAGCAATAAGAGTGAGCAATATGAAATTTCATGATCCTTATGTACTGGGTCTCTGGTGGTATTTATAGGTTTAGCTCTGTATGCCCATAGATGACCATGCCACTTGCTTTACAGTCATTACCAAATATGTTAGACAGATCTTAAGTCTTACATGTAAGCTACTATTCGTAAGGTTGGTCTAGGGCCAAAAGACAGCTTGAGGGGACTAGCATTAAATGCATTAAATGCTAAGACAATGCTTTTCACCTAACACCAGAGTAGATTGATCACCTCCTGATTATTATGTCCCGTGAGTCGGTCTCGTTGTTGACTAAAGCTCGGGCTCGTTGTGTATGAAAACATGGATAAAATAACTATTGTCAAAAGAGGACAGTTACGCTCGTCTTCTGAATAACGAACACGTTGTCATGAAGACAATGGATCCATTGTCCTAAACAGAACAAATTCGTTCTCTATATGAATATGTGTCTCCCATCTGTTGACATAACAACGAAAACTAATTGGTTCTCCAACACTTAATCATTTTTTTACGAATTTTATCCTTTACAATAAATATTCTCCTGTCATGAAAGAACCTTGAGGAAGGATGTTCAGCTCAGGCTTATTTTAATAGCTTACTGGGCTGTAGTGTGCCTTTCTTGGTTTGCCAGCCTTCTAAGTTCTAACAAACTAAATTACTTTTTAGCCAATTTTGGGTGTGATGTTCAAAACTTTGGGTTTTTCTTCTCGTTTGATGATTGTCCCTCTAAACTTCAATCCCTTATTTTTCTAGATAAAGTAGGTTTGGAGAAAATGTCAGAATCACTTCAAACTAAGTGCTTTCTTTTCTTTTGTAGGGGTAAATTTTATGTCTCCCTTGATTTTTCTCTTATTAATAAATAGGTAGGGGTCTACTAAACTCTCCACTCTCATTGAGTGACTTTATTTAAAAAAAAAAAAAAAAAAAAAACTGAATCTTGACATGGCCGCGTAGGTGCCACATAGCCTTGTTGTCTCAGCATGAGTCATCATGTTCGAATAATTTTTTTTTTTATATTTTGGATGGGAAAAATACTGATTAGGACAAAATGGCCTCAGCCGAGATAAGAGGCATGTGAATTTAGGGGCTGTTTGGTATTGTTCCTCGAACTATTTTTCTTATCCCGGGAACAGAAACAGTCTAAACGCGTTTGGCAAGTAATTTTTAAGAAACGATTTTAAGAATCATCCTACTTTATATACATTTTTTAAGGCACAAAAAAAAGTTACTTTTTAGAATCAATTCTGAAAAACATACTTAAAACGAACGAGATAAGCATCAAAATTGACGAGATTGATAAGAGATAATAAAAAAATTGGTATTTATTATACTTATATATGTGTTGATGATATAACCAAATTTAATGCCTAAAAAAAATTATTTCTTTTTCTTTTTCTTTTTTTTCATCCAAACGTAATTCTGTTATTTCTTTTCTTCATAATTGATTCCGACTGACCGTTACCAAATGCATTCACTATACAAAATTGATTATAAGAATCAAAACTTATAATAATTAATTCTTTTTCCGAATGAGAGAATTGCCGGATCAATTGATGCAAAACGACCCCTTATAGATCGGATTTGCACCGATCTCATTTGGGTCAATACTGATCATAGGCTTACCTCAGCCCGGTCCATGTGCACCTCGGCAACAATTTACATACTTGCTGGAACCAAATCCTTCATGGTTATAACCGGATTTGGCAAAAAAAATTAATTTTTTTTTTCTCAAAATCAAGGATGGGTGTGTGAGTGAACCTAGGGGTAAGTGAATTTTAACCATAGTTAAGCGGTAACAAAAGTGTCACATGGCAACCTCAGGGGTGAACCCTTTGTGTTGCCATAAAGCCCACTCAACTAAGCGAACTCAACTAACGTGAACACCAGGGCTTTGTCCTAGTGGTAGTGTATCCCCTGCTTTGGAGGGAGGTACTGGGTTCCATTCCCAAGAGGGTAGAAGTTTGTATATACTCTCCACCCACCCACTAATTGAACAGATACTAAAACCTAACTGGCGTTGCGGCCTAAATGTATATCTCAAAAAAAAAAAAAACGTGAACTCTAGTTAATTTTTTTTAAAACTTCTGTGGTTAAAATTATTATTTTTTAATTTTCTAAATACCAAAGGTAGATCGGTAAACCCTAAGGCTGAGTGAATCTTAACCATAATTAAATGGAGTTAAAAGAGGGGGGACATGGTCTTAAAAGGGACCCGAGACACACCTCCTCGTGTTGTTGAAGTTTAGTAGCAAGCTTGAGTCGGCCATAGAGCATCTAAGGAGTCTGCATTGAGACCCGGTTTCTAACGCGCTTTGTAGTGCCATAAGAGTATTCCTAGCAGCCTCACCAAATTTCACTCACCAAAATAGCCAAAACCCACAAAAAATGGTTTTGGTGAGCCACTTTTTTAAAACACTCCCAACAGCCTCACCATTTTAACCAAAAAAAAGAGGAGAGAGAAATAATATTTTATCATTTGTGTGGGAAAATGAAAAAAGAAGAGAGAAAAAAAATATTATTTTAACACCTTTTTAGTCTTTTGGCTCACCAAAATAATCAAAAACTTATTTTGGTGAGCCTGCTAGGAATGCTCTAAAGCCCAACCCCAAGTAAGCTGAATCTTGCATTTGCAACGTTTGACTATTCTAGTACTAGCCGCGTGTTTACGTGGTCACCCTTCAATCACTCAAATAGAAGCTCAAAGCTGTCTAGAAGCCTTGCCTTTGAAACTTAAAGCCTTCCCTTCCCCACACGGCACTGTTTCAGTTTGGGGCGGGTGACAGAGGTAATCCTGAGCCCTTGTGGAATCACTCAACGACTCAGACATTTTCCCCTTCCCCGTCTCCACACGGCGCACTTCCATTCTACTTCCAAGTCGCGTGGACACGACTCGCGAGTGTCATTCTCCATCACCCGTTACTCATCCTAGCTTTGTCTTGTTCATTATTCCAATTGTCTGACTTTGACTTAGTCAAAGCTTAATTAGCCATATTTGTAGCCCCCTCTTGTGTGTACGAAATTAGCTAGCTCTCAGATATCGTCTCAAAGCCAATGGCTACTCCCATTATTCCCTTAGCTTTCTTTCTCTTGATACTTTCGAATCCTACCCAATCTCTAACTGATGGTTTCGTTTACAACGGATTCAATGGAACTGAAACTAATCTAACCCTAGATGGGGCTTCGATTATCATCAAACCCAATGGGGCACTCAAGCTCACCAACCAATCCAAAAACACCATTGGCCACGCTTTCTACTCCTCCCCATTTCCTATGCTAAACAAGACCAATCCATCTTCCCCAGTTGCTGTTTCTTTCAGCACGTCCTTTGTTTTTGCAATTGTCCCTTCAAATCCAGGTGGGGGTGGTCATGGTTTTGCTTTTACAGTGTCTCCGTCTAAGCAATTTCCCGGGGCTGAGCCCGGCCATTTCCTTGGAATCTTCAACTCTTTCAATAATGGAAATCGCTCGAATCATGTCTTTGCCGTTGAGTTTGACACGGTTAATGGATTCGGAGAACGTGCAGACAGTAACGGTAACCATATCGGAATCAACATAAATAACATGTCTTCGATTGCATCGAAACCAGCTTCCTATTATGAAAAAACCAACGTCGAGGAAGAAGTGGACATGAAGAGCGGAAAGCCGATCCAGGCGTGGATAGAGTACGATGGGGTTGCTAAAATGGTGCATGTAACTATATCTCCTTTATCTATACCGAAACCGAGTCCACCTATCTTGTCTCACCCAATCGACCTGTCGACTGTGCTTCAAGACTCCATGTACGTAGGCTTCTCTGCGTCCACTGAGGAGCTCTCAAGCTTCCATTACATCTTGGGATGGAGCTTCAGAACGAATGTAAAACCATATCCTCTCAACATTTCTCGACTCCCATCACCCCCACGAGAAGTGACGGACTCTCCTTTCAAACTCAAAACAGGTGCTATAATTGGAGTAGTCTTGTCTGTGATAACCTTATTCTTCTTGACAGTATTGCTTTCTGTTATCCTATATAGAAAGAGGATGCACGGTGAGAATCTCGAGTACTGGGAATTGGATTGCCCTCACAGGGTCAGATACAAGGACCTCTATGCAGCTACCAGGGGTTTTAAAGAGAGTGAGATCATTGGAGTCGGAGGCTTCGGCGTGGTGTACAAAGGCCTGTTGCCTAGTACCGGAGAAGCAGTCGCCGTGAAGAAAATATCCCATAATTCAGTTCAAGGGATCAGAGAATTTGCGGCGGAAATCGAAAGCCTGGGACGATTAAGACACAAGAATCTTGTCCGTCTCCAAGGATGGTGCAAGCGAAAGCAAGATCTCCTTCTAGTCTACGATTACATTCCTAACGGTAGTCTTGACAGTCTCCTCTTCAATCCCAAAAACAACTTCGTCTTGAGATGGGATCAACGACTCAATATCCTCAAAGGAATCGCTTCGGGACTCTTATATCTACACGAAGAATGGGAACAAGTTGTAATTCACCGAGACATCAAGTCCAGTAATGTGTTGCTAGATGCTGAAATGAACGCAAGATTAGGCGATTTTGGTCTTGCCCGGTTATACGATCACGGCGATAATCCTCGAACTACGCATGTAGTGGGTACGTTGGGATACATTGCACCGGAGCTGGCTTCCACAGGCAAGCCCTCTGCAATGTCTGATGCGTATGCATATGGAGTTCTTCTCCTAGAAGTGGCCTGTGGCCGAGGACCCCTTGATCCAAATTCTCCGACGGGTCACTTACTTTTGCTGGATTGGGTGATCGAGTGTCACCGAGAGGGTCGGATTTTGGATGTGGTTGATCCGAAGCTCATGTCATCGTATGTGGAAGAAGAGATGGCGTTGGTTTTGAGTTTGGGTCTTCTTTGCACTCAGTTCAGACCAGAAGTCAGACCTACCATGAGACAAGTGATATGGTATCTTAATGGCGATGATAAGCTTCCTGTAAATAGTATGAGTTTTGGTGATTCTAGTCGGGTTGACGAAAGGGATTCAATTTACTTAGATATGATTTCGAGGGATGGGATCAAGAAGCCGCATCGTTCATCACCCTTTGGAGAAATCCCTTCTCGTTCGAATTTCAGAACGAGACCGTATCATTCTTCATCACTTGGACCAGTCTCTTATCGTTCGGATGTGCTCACGAGACTGTATACTTCTTCATCATCATCGTCCGGAGCCATCTCTGTTTCTTCCTTAGAAGGAGGCAGATAGCAGTAAGTCTCATATCTCACTGATTTGATTATGATCTTGTCTAGATCCCATAGCTTCATTTTAGGAAATCGAAGATCTTTATACATCCTTGTAATATAGGAATCTGTTTTGTAAACATGAATTGTATTATATATAGAATTCTTCTCAATTGAATACAGTGAGAGACAACATTCATGCAGAAAGCTATATTTTTGTACGGCCTCGGATTGTCTCTTGCGAAGCCAGAAAAGGCTTTGTTGGGGCAACCATAGAATAGGGTACAAGTGGTGGTGAAGTTAATAAGGTGTTGAGATAAAGGAGAAGAGATGTTAAGTAGGGAAAAGTCAAAATCATGGAGAGAAAATGAAATCATTTATCCCCTTTTTAACGCCACATGTCCCAATTCTATGGTTGCCCGAGAGTCCTTTCTGGCTTCCGAGGTCCTTTTGTACATATGTATGTTGACTGGCCTTGGATTGTCTCTGCGAAACTAGAAAGGGCTTGTCTTGGGATTCCATAGAATAGGTGACAAGTGGTGGAGAACATAGTTACCAAGTCGGGGTTCGGGAATTGTTCGGCAATGGTCTAGTTCGGAAAAAATCGGAAAAAATCGGGAAAGTCGTGAAAACTTCGGGAAAAAAGCGGGGAAAAATTTACTTAATAATTATAAAGAATTAGTAACATGATATTAACTAATTCATCTAACATTTTGTCTATAATCATAAGTTCATAACACCATTTTAAAGAATTAGTAACATGATATCAACTAATCCATCTAACATTTTGTCTATCAAATGGTAAAATCACTCTTCATTTTGATTTATCAATCGATTAAAAGTTGCTTCATCATCAAGGTCATCAACATTTGCATCATCTTCATTCTCTGATGATTCACTGGAACTGGAAGATGGTGCTCTATCTTCGAGATCATCTTCTCCTTCAGGTATGTTTGAAAATGCCAAAATATTTTCAATCTTGATTGGTTCTGTATCCTTCATTTCTTTAATTGAACTTGTCTTCATCAACTGTAAGTTCACTCGAACGAACACTAAGTCATGTAGTTTCTTTGGTTCTAATCTGTTCCTCTTCTTTGTATGGGCAGCCTCAAAAGCACTCCAATTTCTTTCACATGCCGAAGCGCTGCATGGTTGACTAAGCAATTTGATTGCCAACTTCTGAAGAATTGGAACATCACTCCCCCACATCTCCCACCACATTCCTGAGTACAAGTATATAATTGTAAATTATTGACTATAAATCTTAAAATCACCATCATAAGTTAAAAATTCAAATATAAATCTAATATATTTACCGATCAAAAAATAATAATAATAAATAAATCTAATATACTTACTTGGATGCGAACTTTGAAGTGTGTCAACTGCCAATGCGCCAAAGATGGAAATGTCCAGTTGGTGGTAAAGTCCCAACTCTTTGCTAAACTTCTTTCTATCATCAATACTAGAGATCATCTTTTGACTGACCTTTTCAAGTCCCAATCTTACTTCCTTATCCATCTTCACAAGTTTATCATAAAATAATTGAGGATTAAGATAAGCAGCAACCGCATGTAAGGGACTATGTAATGTTTTGTTCCACCTGCCATCTATTATCTTCCATAGAGGCATATACTTTTCAGTGTTACCTTTATACACTTCTTTTATTGCTTCTTTTGCCCTACCCATGCTTTCATAGATATATCCTATAGTGGAACCATCACTGTCGACCATTCTTAGCACCCTCACAAGCGGCTCAATTGTTAGAATTATCTCTCTACCACTTTCCCAAAATATATTTCCTTGTATTATGTTTGCAACTTCAATTCCCTCCTCTACTTTGCTTTGAGGTAGAGCTCTACATTCAGCTGAAGCTATCATAAATCTTAGTGCTTGTTCTTCTTTGATAATAGATTGCAAACATAAAAATTGTGTTGCAAATCTAGTTGCTCCCGGCCTTTTGAGTTCTCTTCCTTGCGTGTGCAATCTCATTAAATCCAAAACATGTTGAAATTTGTATAAAAACTTAACAATGAGTCGTGCACTTGCCAAAATTGGCTTCACATAAGAAAGCTCGTCAATCTCCTCTAGAATGAGATCCAGACAGTGAGCTGCACAAGATGTCTTGAAGATATTAGGATACCTATCTTCAATAATAATCCCCGCCGCACTATAATTAGAGGCATTGTCAGATATAAACTGCACGACATTTTCAGGGCCTATCTCTTCAATTCCAGATGCAATGAAATTTGCAATATAGGTTGCATCTTTCTTCCTTCCAACCGTGCATTCACTTTTTAAGAAGATCGTTCCTTTAGGGCATGCTACCAATAAATTCACATGTGGCCTCTTTCGCCCATCAGTCCAACAATCAGACATTACAGTGCAACCTGAAATTGTCCATGATTTTTTAACTTGCTTGATGTAGTTTTCTGCTTCATCCTTCAAGCTCGCCAATATCTTCACTCTAGCTGTTTCATTACTAGGAGGAACATATCCTGGGCCATGATTTGAAACAGCTAGCATAGCATCTTTAAACTCTTGTGACCTTAACAAATAAAATGGAATATTATTTGCCACCAAACACTTTACTATCAGATTGTCTGCAATTTCCTTTTCTTTCTTCTTTATCAATTGATTAATCTTTGGTTGACCCATACCCTCAAACCCTTCCACATTCACTCTTGTACTACCACAAGTCATGGTTGAAATTGATCCTGGCATACTTCCACAAGCACTAGGTGGCTGCATAAAGTCTGATATCTTTGGTTTTTTTCGTGCATCCATCTCCCTTATAGCTTGTGTTGCCATTTCAGCAATAAAATCTGGCACTAAAGGGCATGGTCGAACATCTCTTTGTGTAAGTTTCGCAAAATGAATCTTCATATGTGTAATTGTACCCACAAAAACCTCTTGGCAAAAATTACATCTCATCTTTGTCCCATCTTCTGTGACATACTCCCAAAATTGATCTCTTGCTCTTGGCATTTTATCCTCTGTCTAAAAAAAAAAGAAAAATTATGTTATCTAAAGAGCTTACAAATTTATGACCATTAATAATAATAACTTTCTTTCCACCACCGTTGAAGAATCGAAGACAGCGAGAGAGAAAGAGACGATGGTGATGCAGGCTCTAGGTTTAACAATGGTATAATGTATCTTTTTGAGAAAATCGAAAGAAAAAAATCAAAAGGTTAGGATCAATGCTGTCACCGAATTGGTTTGAATTGCTCAGATGAAAGAAGAATTGCAAAGATGAAAGACGATTTGCACAGATGAATTGGTGCTCAGATGAAAGACGAAGAAGAAGGGAGACACGGCCACACAAAAAGAGAGAGAGAAGTACCTGTCGGGTGTTCTGGACCACATCCACATTCTTCTTCTTCTCCTCCTCTACCTTCTTCTTCTTCTGCTGTATTTTTTGCTCCGGTTGTTTTCAGCGTTTTCAGAGAGTAGAGAACTAAGAGATGGGTACGAAATAGGTTTTTTTAATTGTGATATGATGTCATCCCTTGTACTAAAGAAATTGCCCTGAAATAACTATTAAATTACGACCCATGCCATCTCTTTTACGCGGACGCGATTAATACAACGCACTTCGCGTCTTTCGCGTTTACGTCGCGTTTTACGCGATTTATTCAATAAATCGCGATTTTTGAAATAACACGCGAATAACTCGCGATTTTTGCGGCACATGCTAAACTCGCGATTTAAACGCGATTTTTTCAAAAAATCGCCGTTTTTGGTAACTATGGTGGAGAAGTCAAAATCATGGGGCCCATGATTTTGACTTCTCCACACATATTAAGACATGTGGCGATAAGTGTATGAGAATAAGGGGAAGAGATATAAAATGGAGGAAAGTACGGATATGGACTCTCAATTATGAAATAATCCAAAAATGGGCTTTACTTTTAGGGAGTTATTTATGTAGACTTCTACAGTGTTTTTAATACAGCACGTGCTTTCCCTTATTTTTTTTCTCTCCAAAATACCCCTATCTCTGTTCAGAGACCCTTCAACACCGTGTGAGCCTTCAAGTCCTCAACACAAACTGAGCTCAACTCAAGTTTTTCCCTTCGTTGCAACTGAGCTAAGCTTTTCTGTTTCATCTGAAACCCTTCATCACAAACTGAGCTAAACCCTTCTGTTTCATCCGAAACCCTTTTGAAGAAGAAGAAGAATAAGAAGAGTTCGAAGTAGAAGAAGAAAAATAAAAATGTTTTATACGTTTTTGATCCATTTTCGATGGTTACAGTGGTCATTTTCGATTTTTTCTAGGGTTTTGTGCTTATTTTTGGGATTTTATGTTATTACAGTTTATTTTCGATGGTTACAGTGCTCAAGTTCGATGGTTTTGTTCATATTTTCAGTGGTTTCCTGTTATTACAGTACTTTTTTGATGGTTTTGTGCTTATTTTCGGTAGTTTTATTACAGTGTCTATTTTCGGGGGTTTTATGTTATTAATGCATTTTTAATATTACAGTATTTTTTTGATGGTTTTCTGAAAATGGGCACTGTAATAACAGAAAATGTAAGAACCATCTTTGTTTTTTCCTTAGAAGGAGGCAGATAGCAGTTAGTCTCATATCTCACTGATTTGATTATGATCTTCTCTAGATCCCATAGCTTCATTTTAGGAAATCCCTTAATAGAAGATCCTTATATATCCTTGTAATATAGGAATCTGTTTTGTAAACAATTGTATTATATATAGAACTCTTCTCAGTTGAATACAGTGAAAGAAAACATTCATACAGAAAGCTGTGTTTTTGTACATGTGTATGTTGACTATGTTCATTGATTCAGATTGTATTTATGTGAGAAGTTTCTTCGGAACGAATCTCTTACATTCCCTAGCCAACATATGGTGCACTTCAAAATATCTTCAAAATATCCCTGAGTACTCAAAGCAAGAGCCTTGGCTGCAAGGTTAAACCTCATCTTTCTTAGCTCCTTCATTTCTGTCCGTGTTAAGGGGATCCCACCATTCCCTTCTCATTCGCTCCTTTTTCATTCCTCCCATGAGTTATTGCAAACCCTCCCCTCTATTTGCTCATTTCGTTGTTGGAAATTCTTAGTCTTTCAAGACGTCCGTTTAGACTTGGTCATGTGGTTCTCGTGAAAGAGTGTTTCGACCTCAAACATTTTTATAAATGGAAAATGATTTCCTCTACACCAGGGGCTAAGGGGTGGGGATTTTTGATGCATGTTTTTTTAGATAGTATTATAACATTTTTAAAAATACATTTTTACTTTTATCTATATATAATTCCCCAAAATAACTTTAGTTAGCTAAATATGTGAGAAGTTTGGACCCTTCAAAAATTTTAATTTTTTATATTTATAATATAAATATTAAAAATATAGTTAATTTTATTTACAAGAGTCATTAATTTACTTAACTTAACTAAATTATGGTTAATAATTTTTTTTAAAACCAAGGTTGGATGGATAAGCCCTAAGGGTAAGTGAATCTTAACCATAGTTGGTGGATGTTAAAAAGGGAGGCGTGAACCAATGAGGACCGAAAAAAAAAATACCAATGAAGACCAACATTTAGCTACCCAGTCCACTATCTATTCCTTTTTTTTTTTTTATAATTATTAATATAATGTATTTCTCAAAAGCGGCTTGTTACAGGACCTTTATTGGATAAAACATTAACGAATTTTATGACCACAACAGACCAATTACTCTTAAAAAAAAATAATCTTTGAACCCACCCCATGCCCCCAAATCCATTAATTATCTTGATACATGTATTTAGCCCCCTAGGAATTGTTTTTTGGCTCCGTCCCTATTCTCTACCATTTCATTCTCTTCTTTGATTTTTAATTATTATATTTAATTTTAACACCATAGCTAGAAAAGAAGCTCTAATCACCATTTACAATTGAAAAATAGCGATTCTTTACCGAAATCGGCAATCAATTGCAAAAAAAGAAAAAAAGAAAGTAGGTGGTAAAGAAGAATTCCAAATCACCATTTACAATTGAACATGGTGATTCTTTACCAAAAATGGTGATTAATCACAAAAAAATTGTGATTCGATTGCCAATTTTGATCTCAAATTGCCGATATTCAGGTGTTTGATTGCCAATTTTTAGTCGGTAAAAAAAGGATAATCAAGTTTTTATTTCTAATTATCAAATTTTAGTTGTCAAATCGCTAATTTTTAGCAATTAATAACCGTTTTTTTTAGTTATCGCCATTTTTAAAGCTATCAATCAACACTTATTTTAGATAAGAGCCAATTTTTAGTGGTCAACATAATTGGCTATCAAATGCCAAAAAGAAAACATAAGGGCCACAATCAGTGGCTACATAAACCATTAATGTCTACCCAAAACATCTTAGGGTCAATCGGGAAAACCCTTACCCAAAACATCTTAGGAAAAACCCAATGGGATGGGCTACCTCTAGAACATTCCTACAAAATCGAGTGAAACACTTGCCTCTCAGCTTAGCCCTTCATTTTGGGAGGTCATAGGATTGAGTCATGGGAGGAAATATCCTTATAGATTGGTAGTCGATTTTTTGGAGGTCCACTGTAGTGATTTTAAAATTCTTGTTGAAATGTTGAGGATATTTCGTAATTTCCTAGTCTAAGTGTATTTTAGTAATATTTTGATGTGTTGTTTGACCATAAGCATTTAATAACCTTGGATGGGTTAATCTGAGAATAACATAAAAACACTTAAAAGTTTAACTTGGGCTTGTAACCAAAACACTATTAGTAATAGTATTTGAGTAAAAGTACAAGAATGAGTTTTAGTATAAAAGTACTAAGAATGAGTTTAACCAAACGTGGTAGAGCTGGAAGTCCTCATCCAAAATCGGATGACATTTACTGACTCTTAGAGCAAACCGTTCGTTAGAACAATTTGAGGTCAGAAAGATCTAGCCAACCATCGGTAAATGCCATAATGACAAATCTGTTGAAGGATTTCAAGAGGTTGAGTCCTTCCAACTTTGATGGCACAACTAGTTCGATGGAGGTAGATAAATGAATCTTAGAGTTGAAGAAGATCTTTGAAGTGATGGACTGCAGTGAGGTGCAATAGAGGAAGTTGACGGTTTTCCTTCTTAAAGGTGAGGCGCATCATTGGTGGGACGTGGTGACTAGGATGGAAGATGTTAGCAAGATGGTGTGGGGAGAATTCAAACAGTGGGTTTTCTCTAAGTATTTGCCAAAAAAATCTAAAGAGCAGAAGACATTGAAGTTCATTTATCTGGCACAAGGATCGATGTCCCTTAGCTAGTATTAAAAAAAATAAAAAAAATAAAAGAGAAGTTTGCAGGGACAGTTTTTCTCCTCACATGGTGACAGATGAGGTTCACCAGGTCAGGAAGTTTGAGCAAGGGTTGATTCCTTCGACAGAGGAGGATAGCGGGGCATCGACTGACGTCATATGCCGTGCCGTCAGATGAGATTCACCCCTAGGGCTCACCCACCCATCCTTGGATTTTAGGAAAAAATTATTAGTTCTTTTTAAAAAATATTCTAATATTAAAAAAACCCTAAAATATTTTTTAATTTTAATAAAAGAATTAATATTTTTTCTAAACCAAGGATGGGTGGGTGAATCTTAATCACAATTAAGGGGTGTCAAAAGGGAGACGTGGAGACCTCAAGGGGTGGCCGTAGAGGATTTGGCTTCTTTGTAGAATGAGCTGAATTTAGATCTATAATGGTATGTCACTGTCCCAATTCCCAACAGCTATAATGTTAAGTCACTGTCCCAATTCTCAACCTTCCCAGGAGTATGGATAATAAATTTGGTGGTTGTAGTTGACTTTATTATGAATTTCAGACCACATTGTAAGGTCCGTCTCTTATCTCTTCCTTCTCTTTGCCTTCAGGCAGAAGGCACCTCCAGGAGCGGAGCCACATGTGGCCGGGGGCTGAAGCCCCACTGAAATTTTGAAAAAAAAATTGTATTATATTAATTATAGGGGTGTAGCCTAGGAGAGGGGCAGAGCCGGGAGGACATGGCTCTAGCTACCTGAACTTTTAAGAAAAAATATATTATTTACAAACGGTCACAAACATACTCAATGGCCCGTAAACTTAACCCTCAAAAAACAAATCCCTAGGGCTACGCCCGAACCCCATTGTTGCCTGCAAGAGAATCCTGGGTCCACCCCTGGGCACCTCAGTGTGACTCCCAATGATCTCAAGGGATACAAAAAGGCCGTTGAAGACTCCAAATCCTTGGTTTGGCAGTGGAAGGTTCCTACTCAGAATATGGTGACATCTATTACACCGAGAAATGGATTGGAAGCTTCTCATTTATACTCTATTGCAAATATGCTGTGGTATTTCAAGATAGATGGGCCAGTCTTGGTCTGGGACTTTATTAATCAAAGCTCATGTCTGCATCTGCATTGAATGCAGTTGCCCGGGACCAAATACCTAGTTTTGAACCCAACTTAGCCTCATTTGCTTTTCTTAGATTCTGGACGGGCTTGACTATTAAGGTTCATGCATGGGCTTGAGAAGAGCTTGGCCCATATTGAATCACGTTATGTGGCTCAATTTTGTAATGGTTTGTTTTCTCTATGAACGATTTTTTTATTAAACCTTCTCAAATAAGAGAATTCACAACCATCTTATTGTCTTTGACTATAGCTTTTCACTTCACTCTGTTTCCTCCGTTCATCGTAGAACAATCTATGGAGACTCCCTTTGTAGTAGTAGTAGTACACGGACTTTAGTCTGAAATCTCTCAGTTGGCTGCCCGGCTCGATGAGTTTTTAGGCCTAGATGAGTAAAACTTGACAGCATTGGCATTTGTAGCCCCATGGCTGCAAATATTCAACTGGGTGTTCACATAGAAATGGACTAATTAAAAAAATATCACCAACTTTTTTATTATTATTTAAAAGAGGCCTGATAATCCTACCCTTAGGCATTTCTTACTCTCGGCCAAAAATCAATATTTCTGAAAATAAGGACATTTTAGTTTGTAGCTGAAAGCAAGGTAAAATTATTATTATTTTTTTTTTTTCTAATTGTGAGTAAGGAGTGCTTTTTTTTTGGTAAACATTGCATCCTGGGCCGAGACTCAAACTAGTCCCATGTGATGCATGGGTAAAACCCCCCAACCCATACATCCGACATTAAGGGGGCCAAATTCGATTTTGAAACCTCCGGATTTACAGTTCGTCCTTCAACCACTAGGCTAGCCTAGCCTGAGAGTAGGACGAATGCAATGTTATTTAAATATAGGACTTTGCTACTGAGACCCCATTAGGGTCGGGACCACCGAGACCATGCTCTAAGAGCATGGGATTTCAGGTGGAGCCCATTTCACATGGTAGGCCCCACCTGAAATCCCATGCTCTTAGAGCGTGGTCTCGGCCCTAATGGGGTCTCAGAAGCTTTATCCTCAAATATATTATCTATCAATTTTTAATAAAAATTGTTCCAGCGGCCTGTTGGTTCTGTGTAGCCCATGGCTGCAATCATCCAGTAAGTTGCATAGTTAGGCGCTTAGGCTGGGCCTTGCTGGCGTGGCCTCAAATTTCAAAAGCCATCTTTGAAAATTCAACGCCATACCGGCAACGGCAAGGGAATATGAAGTCCAATCAAGTGAACGGAGGTCCAACTCGATCTCCTTCTGTTTTTTTTTATCATTTTCTGATCAAACAAGTGTCGTTCACACCATTTCCGTCTTGACTTTGGATCATCACCTGTTGATGTTGGCGATTGACCGCCAGCACCCATTCCCATTGGGTCACATACCTCATTCAAAGGCATGTGGCGCCATAGGAGTGGGTCCTTGCTGTCTCCGCCGCCAACACCAACCGGAGATGATCCCGTGTCGTTCAGTATTTATTATTACTACCAAACACAATTTTTCTCTCTCGTGGATTGTTTTTTGGCAAGATCTTTCTCGTGGATTCGGTACTCTTTATAGGCATAGAAGCCAAGTGGACAGTCTAGATCATCCTTGGATGAACAAAGAGTCAACGCAATACAACTACTCCTAGATACTTGGTAAAGTTCCCACAGTGGCTATGATCGCATAGCTGTTCTCTGTTTTTCTTCATAGCCATGGCCACAGCAAATTCCTATCTATTTTTCTCCTTTCTCTTTCTGTATTTCCCTCAGTTCCACACCTATAATTTCATCTTCAATGGCTTCAGAAAAGCTTCTAACATGAGCTTTAGTGGAGCATCCATCGTTACACGAACTGGAGCACTTCAACTCACCAACTCCTCTGCAAATCTAATCGGCCGAGCCTTCTACTCCTCCCCAATTCGCCTCTTCAACACCCAATCTAGGAGGCCGAAACTTTCTTCATTCAGCACCACTTTCCTTTTCGCAATCGTTAAGCCGTACGAAGGTAGTGGAGGAGGAGGCCATGGTTTGGTCTTTACCCTATCGCCGTCGAAGGAACCTCGTGGATCTTGGTTCGCTCAGTATTATGGGCTCTTAGGCCCTACCAATGATGGGAATTCTACGAATCACGTCTTCGCTATTGAGTTTGATACAGTTTATGATATTGCACTGTTTGGAGATATCAACGATAACCATGTCGGAATCGATGTGAATAGCTTCAGATCTATCGCTTCAGAACCGGCGTCTTACTACCTGAACGGCACCACCAAGAAGGAAATGCGACTAGAGAGTGGGCAACCAATTCAGGCGTGGATAGACTATAATGGTGAAAATGAGGTCGTTAATGTCACCATTTCTCCCGTTTCAGTACCAAAACCAAGTCAGCCTCTCTTATCACGCAAGATCAACCTGTCTGATGTTCTTGTGGAATCCATGTACGTGGGCTTCTCTTCATCGACTGGTAAGCTCGCGAGCTCCCATTACATTCTGGGGTGGAGTTTTTCCATGAATGGTGTTGCTTCTCCACTTGATCTTCGTCGACTTCCGTTTCCCCCAGGAAATCAAAGTGGGGCATCAGGACTTGGGAACAAGGCTATTATAATCGGAGCCATATCTTCTGTCGTGACCCTTCTCTTACTTGCCTTAGCCATCTCTACCTTTATGTACCTTTTACGAAGGGCTAAGCAAGCCGAGGTTCTTGAGGATTGGGAATTGGATTGTCCTCATAGATTCCGATACAAGGATCTCTATGTCGCGACCAAGGGATTCAAAGAGAGCCACATTCTTGGATCGGGTGGATTTGGTTGGGTATACAAAGGAGTATTGCCAAATACTAAAGAAGAAGTCGCAATTAAAAGAGTCTCCCATAATTCGAAACAAGGGGTGAAGGAATTCGTAGCGGAAGTTGCAAGCCTAGGAAAGTTGAGACACAGACATCTAGTCCATCTTCAAGGATGGTGCAAGCGAAATGCGGATCTCCTCCTAGTCTATGACTACATGCCTAATGGCAGCCTTGAAACTTTCCTATTCGATGAA
Source organism: Tetracentron sinense (assembly GCA_015143295.1). Taxonomy (NCBI): domain Eukaryota; kingdom Viridiplantae; phylum Streptophyta; class Magnoliopsida; order Trochodendrales; family Trochodendraceae; genus Tetracentron; species Tetracentron sinense. The sequence goes on along the minus strand of JABCRI010000645.1, from coordinate 28,939 downwards.
GAGAAAGACCTTGTCCTAAATTGGCCTCAACGATTCAAGATCCTCCAAGGAATCGCTTCAGCCCTCTTATATCTACACGAAGAATGGGAACAAGTGGTTGTTCATAGAGATGTGAAGGCCAACAATATCTTGCTAGACGCAGACATGAATGGAAGATTGGGTGATTTTGGCCTTGCTAAGTTATACGAACATGGAAAGAATCCCAGTACTACTCACGTAGTAGGTACTGTGGGATATATTGCACCGGAGCTATCTCGCACCGGGAAGGCCACAGCTAGTTCTGATGTCTTCGCGTATGGTGCATTACTGCTAGAAGTGACCTGTGGAAGGAGACCCATCGACCCAAATGCCCCATCAGGGAATTTGCTTCTACTCGATTGGGTGAGAGAGTGTCGACAAAGGGGTCAGATTCTGGAAGCTGTGGACCCAAAAATGGAGGATTTATATGAAAAAGAGGAGGTAGAAATGGTTTTGATACTTGGCCTTCTTTGCTCTCAGTCCACACCAGAAGCTAGGCCTACCATTAGACAAGTGACGAGGTATCTCAATGGAACCGATATACTTGCTAAAACTGATGTGCCTATGGAATTTACAGACACAGGGTCTGAGGATTTTTGCATTCGTTCATATCCGTCATCTTTCGGCGTGATCTCCACTGGTTCATTGACGGGCGGCAGATAAATAGTAGTGCTAAGTGTACTAATTAGTAATTACAGAGTAAAAGGTAGGGAATCATGTGCTAGTTTACTGGAATGTCTTAGAAATTTAGCTGTTGTATACTATATCTGTCAATTAATATAATCTAAATTAGCTTTTTTACTTCTCTCTGTTTCTTTGATTTTGCTTGGATTGAGATTGATCTTTATGCTACACAATTAAAGTTTGCTATATAAGATCAGGAGAGACGGAATTTGGTTTTAAAATAATGGGGGAAAATACATTCACATCTCCCGAGGAGGTTTGATGAAAATACACATAGACCCCTTAGGTTTCAGAAAATACATTAACTACCCTTACTTTTCAAAATATTGACACTAAAACCCCTTCCATAAGTTGACCGTTAGTCTGGAATGATGACGTTATGGAATAAAATGATATGAATTACCAAAAATACCCTATCTGAAGTTGTCATTTTATATTTTCCTTATCTATGAAATTATCCCTTCTTTTTTGAATGAAATCAAATCCTCTAGGGTGACCACGTGTCCTTTTTGACACTCCTTGTGGTGGCCACATGTCCTTTTTGACACCCCTTTGAGATGGCCACCTGTCCTTTCTGGCACCCTTGAGGTAGCCACGTGACCTTTTTGACACCCCTTAATTGGGATTAGATTCACCCACCCCTTTGGTTCCCTCGCCCATCCTTGTGTTTTTTTTCTTAAATATTAATTTTTTAAGAAAATTTAATAATTGTTTTAAAGACTTTTTTAATATTAAAATATTTAAAAAATAATTAATATTTAGAAGAAAAAAACCAAGGATGGGCGGGTGAACCCTAGGGGTGGGTGGGTGAAACGAACCCCATTTAATGGGTGTCAAAAAGGACACATGGTTACCTCAGGGTGTCAAAAAGGACACGTGGCCACCTCAAGGGTTCACCCACCAATCATTGGTATTTTTTTAAAAAATTTAATAGTAAGAAGGCCTTAAAAATAGTTTTAAAATTTTTAAAAAAATAGTTAATATTAGATATTGGTTAATTGCATTGTTTTTTTTTTACTAGAAAGCTAAAGAAAGAAGGGAAAGAAAAAACATTAGTGGTAGGAATGTCTTAAGGAAAGAAGAAGATGTATTTATTTAAGGAAAATAATCACTTCCTCGGTTGGTGATGCGAGGATGGGCGTCTCGGCTCCCATTTTCTTGCCATGTACCCCCGTTTAACCTAATTTAATTGTGGTTAAGATTCATCCACCCTTAGGGTTCATCCATCAACCCTTAGTTTTTTGAAAACTTAAATAAAAAATAATTACCCTTAACGGTAAAAAAAAAATCTAACCTGTTGAAGGGTCTGCTATGTGAGAGCGAGGAGGAATAGTCCTCTCCTAGGGCCACGAGGGGACTATTGCTCTTTAATTAAACCAAAAACAAAGGTTGTCGTTTGTCTTTGATTGATTTGACAATAACTATAAGATAAACATTAGAAATACAATTTGAGAAATAATTGATAAATAAATTATCTTGTTTGGATGACATGCTGAAAAAACTGATTTGATCCAAATTAAAAAATATATCTATGTGGTTACACAAAAGGAAAATTAAGGATGTGTTTGCCTTTAAATTTTAAAATTATAATTGTATAAAAGATATTCTTATCATATAAATACATTATACATTATTAATCTTTATTAGTAAAAAAATAAATATACTTAATTTTAAAATTTAAAGGAACTAAGTATATTTAGATATTTTAGTAGGTTAATTATATTTTTAATTCAGCCGAACTTTTAACGAGCCGAGTAAAGGTGTGTTCAAGCTTGGCTTGTTAACTAAATGAGCTCGAAAATCAAGCTTAAGCTTGACTTGTTTACTAAATAAACGAACAAGCTCGAGCTTCTAATGAGCCGATCTCGAGCTATTGGCGAGTACCTTTGTTTGATAACCTGATCATGAGTACCTTTGTTTGATAGCCACCCCTAAAGTATTATCCTTTTTTCTATCATCTTTCTTGCTCTCACCCGTCACAACCTGCAACGACCTAACAACTCTCTCTCTCTCTCCCCTTCTTCTTCTTCCTTTTCATTTATTTCTTTAATTTCCCGGCAAGACAACTTGGAGATGATGTAGACATAGAATATAGACAATTTCTTCTTCCTCTTGTTATTGAAAAACCCTAGTTTTTCCATATAAAAAACTTCTGAATCTAGGAAACGGGAGAGTTAGACCGAGGGATCTCTTTTGAGATTAAGAAGAACACGACATAATTGATTTTTCATTGTTGTTTTTTTGTTCTTTAATAGAGGTCAATAGAAAGGAGAAACGGAGCGAGGGTAGCGATTACACATTAGAAAACAAATAAAAAGGATTACAGGTGAGGAGGTTATCGTGCTATTCGAATTTGGGATACGTTCGCCTCTTGATTTGGGCACGAAGAAGATGCATGGACGAAGAAAAGAGAAGAGGGTGAGGAGACAAGAGTCGGGAAATTACAATTGGGTTTGAATTGAGTTGATAACTTTGATTTTAATGAAATTAAAAACAACTTTCAGTCGTTTAAGATACAACCTGTCAAAATGGTAGTGATTCACTAAAATTGATTAAAACATATGTTAACCCAACATGCTTATTTGCGAAAAATAAATTTATTAAGAATCAATTACCACAGAATCCTTTGACTAAAAAAAAACACCAAAACGGATGTGATCTGAAAGTATTTACCATGCAGGGTTCAGATGACAATTTCGTAATTAACATAAAACCTGAAAAGTCCAAAATAACTTTTTAAATGATATTATTGTAAATTGAGAAATAATTTGAAAAGTCATTTATGCCCCTAAATGAAGTAATATCTGAGGGTATTTTTAAAAAAAGTAAAAAATGTGAGAAGTCCTTAATTCCCTCCACAGTTAATTGGAAAAGACCATTATACCCTTTCTTTTATCTCCCATTTGTTAGGTGTCTATTTATATATATATATATATATATATATATATATATATAACAACTTATTTATCATTTTTAAAATAATTAGATAATTGCTTATCGACAGAGCGCCAACTAAACACATTGTAGCTCTCAATGCTTATTGACAATAACACTTATTTATGACAATGCTTATCAAATTAATCAGTAATTATAATAAACTTAATCAAGTATGTTTAGGGCCCGTTTTGTTGCATTTTTGAAAATCAAGATAACAGAAAAATTTTGTTACCTCTGTTTTTAGAAACAAAAAACAAAAATATAACCACCACGCACCACCTCCCACCCACCACCACCTCAACACTACACCACACCATCACCACACCACACCACCCATCACCACCACTCACCACCACCACCACACCATCACCACAACACCCACCACCACCACTCACCACCACCACACTACCATTCCACCACCACAATCACCATCACCATCACCATCACCACCACTACCACTACCACTACCACCACCATGAATTAGAATTGTTTACTCATTATTATGTTAATCATATTTACCAAACTTGTTTGTTTTTGTTTTCCTTTTTTTTTTAAAATGTAACAATTAATAATGTCAAACCTATTTTCTACTTTAAAATTTTAAAAACAAAAAGTCATATTCAGTTTTAAAAGACAGAAAATAAAAACAGAGAAACAGAATTTTTTCCAAACGGTCCCTTAGCATTCTTTCTTCCAAGAAAATGACCTTCATTCCTCTTCCTCATAGACACCAAGTCAGCATCGCAAAGTTTGTTTTAAATTTCATCTTCATAGGAACTTCTCTTGTATTGTAAGATATATTTTATTTTTCCCGTTCAAGGGGATGGTGAGATAAGATATATCCAAAATCAGCTACTTGACTTCCAAGGTATAAATGCTTCCAAAGTGGGACAACGTAAGCCTTTCTTCTGCCACACATACCGTGCAAGGATAATGCTGGCATCAGTTGCTTTCAACCTTCTTTTTGATTGGAGAGTGTGTTAGGAGAAAACATGTGTCATTCTTTTAATGGAAGACAATAAGATGTGTTTGGACCACAAAGAAAGTGAGTTTGAAAGAAACTGATGCTGGCATTGCCCACCGTTACAAATATTAGATATGGCCATTAGAATCCATTACCTTCTCACAAAAATCTATTATTAGTGTAAGAGTAAGGAATTTACTACATTTCCTTCTGGGCTGGATGAAAATAGATTAGGCACCCCAGGACCCTAAAAGAGAGGAGTCGCCACCTATTATTTTAAAGGAAATAGGAACCCGGATGAAAATGAATAAGGGTCTAAGGTCTATTTGAGATTCTAGGTAACGTGAAGTGGATAGGGGTCCCGGGGAAGGGATTAGGCATCCTGGGACCCCTATCCACATATGGTAACTAACTCCCTAAATCTAAGCCAATTAAATAGAAATTACTAAATGAATTAAAATAATATTTTGATTGAGCTAATTAAAGCAAAAGAAGGGGTCACTAACCTAGGGTGGAGGTCAATCCCTTGCTGCAATGGGTAGTCCATATTCCAGACATGGACATGATTGCATCACTTTATTCCTTCTCTTTGCCTTCAGGTAGACGGCAAGTAAGATGTGAAGGGTACTCATCAAGCGAGTGGAAGAAGCCCGATCCTCCTTGTATGCATCTATAGGATACAAACAAGGGAGTTAAAGACTCCAAACCTTATCTTGAGTCTTTTTTCTTTTTTTTTGTGTGCGCACGATATACGGTTAGGCCACAACTCCGGTTAGTATATGTACTAGGTTAGTGAAACGGGTGGATATTTCAACCATCCCAGACTCTTCTCAAGACTTGATCCCCGATCATAAGTTGTGGTGTACAACAGTCAGGATATGACAATATCTATTACACAGATTTTAATTGGAAACTTCTCATCTATAATCTATTGAAAATATGCTATGGTGTTTCATGGGATGGGCTGGCTTGATGTGTTTCTAGGTTCACAAGGTCCTGGACTCTGGATTGGGTTTATAGCAGCCACAAAATAGATGGGCCAGTCTTAGGCTTGGACTTTATCACTCAAGCTCATGTCTACATTGAATGTAGTTGCCCGGGACCAAATACCTAGGCTTGGACCCAACTTGGCCTCATTTGCTTTGGTCATATTCTAGACGGGTATGCCTGGGCTTGAGAAGAACTTCGCCCATCTCGAACCACCTTATGGTTATGTGGCTCGATTTTGCAATGTTTTTCTCTATAACCCATTATTTCTCGTGAAAGCATAGGTTTAAAATCAAACACCCAAACTGAAAAATAAATTGCAGATTATTTTAAAGTTTTTAAGGGCTTCAGGTTTTTTTTTTTTCTATCAAGGGCTTTAGTTACAATTAGAGGTCTTAGTGGGCTTTTCTGACTCGATTAGTTTCTAGGCTCTAATGGGTGAAACTTGGCAGCAATGGCCTTGGTAGCCCAGATGGTCAGGAATCAGACTTGGCAGTAGCAACAAAGTTCACTACAGCCCACTGCTGCAATCTGCCAATGGGTGCTTGAGTTAAACTGGGCCCAGGGTCCAATCAATTGAGCGTAAATTTGACAGGCACATGGTTAAGACTTAAGAGAGGCGAGCAGAGCAGAGCTGATCTCTTGATAGCCATGGCCACAGCAAGTTTCTTTGTATTTTGGTCTTCTCTCTTTGTGAATTTCCTTCAATCCCAGACCAACGATTTCATCTTCAATGGTTTTAATAGAGCACCAAATATGACCTTTAATGGAGCATCCATCGTTACACGCAGTGGAGCACTTCGACTAACCACTTCCTCTGCAAATCTAATCGGCCGAGCCTTCTATACCTCCCCAATTAGCCTCTTCAACACCCAATCTAGGACTCCGAAACCTTCTTCTTTCAGCACCACTTTTGTTTTCGCAATCGTTAAGCCCTATGAAGGTAGTGGAGGAGGAGGCCACGGTTTGGTCTTTACTCTATCGCCGTCGAAGGAACCTCGTAGATCTTGGTTCGCTCAGTATTTTGGGCTCTTAGACCCTACCAACAATGGGAATTCCTCGAATCACGTCTTTGCCATTGAATTTGATACCGTTTATGATATGGCACTGTTTGGAGATATTAACGATAACCATGTTGGCATCGATGTGAATAGCTTCAGATCTATCGCTTCAGCACAGGCTTCTTACTCCCTGAACGGCACCACCAAGAAGGAAATGCGACTAGAGAGTGGGCTACCAATTCAGGCGTGGATAGACTATAATGGTGACAATGAGGTCGTTAATGTCACCATTTCTCCTCTATCAGTACCAAAACCAAGTCAGCCTCTCTTATCACACAAGATCAACCTCTCTCATGTTCTTGAGGAATCCATGTACGTGGGCTTCTCTTCATCGACTGGTAAGCTTGCGAGCTCCCATTACATCCTGGGTTGGAGTTTTTCCATGAATGGGGTTGCTCCTCCACTTAATCTTCGTCGACTTCCGTCTTTCCCAGTATCTCAAAGTGGGTCATCAGGACTTGGGAAAAAGGCTATTACGATCGGAGCAGTATCTTCTGCCGTGACGCTTCTCTTGCCTGCCATAGTCATCTCTACATTTGTATACATGTTACGAAGCAGGGGCGGAGCCAGGAATTTTTCATTTGGGGGGCAAAATATATGTACAAAAAAATTAATGGATTTGAGGATTCGTAGCTTAGGGGGGCCCACTATTTAATACTACTACAAGTAAAAGTAGGAGTTCCAAATTTTTTTTTTGCGCGTTATCTCAGTTGAACCGATATACTTGCTAAAACTGATGTGCCTAAGGAATTTACACACAGGTTGAGGATTTTGGCTTTCGTTCATTTCGGTCGTCTTTTCGGCGTGATCTCCACTGGTTCATTGACCGGCGGCAGATAAATAGTAGTGCTAAGTGTACTAATTAGTAATTACAGAGTAAAAGGTAGGGACTCATGTGCTAGTTTATTGGGATGTCTTAGAAATTTAGCTGTAGTATGCTATATCTAGTCAATTAATATAATCTAAATTAGCTTTTACTTCTCTCTGTTTCTTTGACTTTGGTGGATTGAGATTGATCTTTAAGCTACACAATTAGAGACTAGAGATACTTACCAGTGGGTAAGGGACAGTCATATGTTCCTTGTTTTGTTTCTGTTCAGTCGGCGAGATGATTGGTACATCGTTAGCTATGAGCTTTTGTTATATAAGATCAGCAGAGGCAAAAATTGGTTTTAAAATTTTTCTCTGGATCACCATTGCTAGTAGAATAATTTTAAAACCAAAAACACAGCGGTAAGCTCACAATATTGTGAAACAAAGAATTAGAAGTCCTACAACTAAGAGCTTTGGGAATTAGTCCCTAGATGTTATGATTGTGCCTTGCGTTCATCGACAATTTGGACTATATATCAGGAGCAACTTGGCCAATGGGGTTACTTGAATGGCAAATTCATAATTTTATGATTTTGTACTAATATATAATTTATGTTACGGTTTTGAACTTTTGATAGTGTGAAAACAGAAATATAAGGAGTGATTTGTATATAGAGGATATATCAGCGGCAGTAGACGTACTGATGTAGTCATATTGCCGAACCACAAAAATTTGGTGTGCTTTGATATTCTTTAAGGGCAATACTATCGAGACCCCTTCAGGGCCGGGACCTCTGAGACCGTGCTCTAAGAGCACGGGATTTCAGGTGGGGCCTACCATGTGAAATGTGCCCCACCTGAATCCCGTGCTCTTAGAGACCGGTCTCGACCCTAAAGGGTCTCAATAGCAAAGTCCATTCTTTAATTACATTATTTTTTCTTCACTAGAAAGAAGTACTTATTTAAACCAGAAACTAAACTTTTATCCGAGCTGATCTCGCCAGGAAAGATAAAGCATTAAGTATATTTCTCTAATTAAAAACCTCAGGAATGGCAGCCCCGTTCCAAGAATTCCAAAAAACTTTCACACAACAATAAATTGAGACATGCAGAATAAGTGAAAAGGGACAAAAATCAAATTTGGAAAGATTGCCACCTCCAACGGCATGATTTTCTGCTGCTGTCTCCAACGTGATTAATGCAATACAGCTCTCTAGTAATTGTTGTACAGCTTTTTAATTCCTAAAATCTTGTCTTTCCATTACATTGTACAGCTGTACTTGTATCTATTTATACTGATCTCAAATACAAGGAAATGTGTGATATTTCCAAAATATATCCTGTTTATGGTATCAGAGCTTCCAAAGCTCCAACGAGCAGATCCTCTTTGCTATGGCCACCAACAACACCTCCGTCTCTTCTAATCCTCAAAGCTCTATGCCTCTCATTGCTGTAAACGCTGCTGCTCAGCTTCCTCATAAACTGACACCTACCAACTTTCTTGCTTGGCGGTGTCAATTCGAATCCTTACTCATTGGTTACGACCTTATGGGGTATCTTGATGGTACCCTCTCCTGTCCTTCTCTCAGTGGTGCCTCCACCGCTGACCAGGCCGCTGTTAAGGCTGCATATTCACATTGGATACGCCAGGACAAGCTCCTGCTCAACGCCATCCTTGCTGGTGTTTCTGAGGGTGTTGTCTCTCATATTGCTACTACTGAGACGTCCATGGAAGCATGGAAGACCCTCACCCGACTCTATGCTAGTCGTTCCCGCACTCGAGTTATGCGACTCAAGGAGGACCTTACTCTTCTTCAATGAGGGTCTCGGTCCATCACAGAATATCTTCACTTAGTGAAGAACATAGCAGATGAGTTAGCACTCATTGACGCACCTGTGACAAACGACGATCTTACACTATACATTCTCAATGGTCTTGGCTTGGAGTACCGCGAGATTGTTGCCCCAATTCGCACTCGTGCAACTTCTCTCACCTTTGAAGAACTCCATGACCTGCTCCTTGGCCATGAGCGCTACTTGAAGCGTCTGGAACATGCTTCCAATCCTCCTGTTATTATAGCTAATATCTCTCAACGCAGGTACAATAATCGTTTCTCTCAAAAGACTGACAAGAAGCTAGCCTACTCTCGGTTTGGCAATTCTGGTGGCTCTTTTCAGTCCAAGCCCACTGACAACTCCTCTGTTGATTCTGCTCAAAGAGGCCGCCAACCAGGAAAAAGTTGTGATCATGAGTTGAAACATGACAAACATCAAGAAGGCCTTTGTTGACATAATCTCTGACGAAATGAAGATCAATTTGCCGATCTTCTCACAAAAGCACTTCCCAAAGCTCGTTTTCATTCACTCAGGTCCAAGATTGGGGTCCACGACAGCACGTCCATCTTGCGGGGGTGTATAAGTGATAATGGACAAAAATCAAATTTGGAAAGATTGCCACCTCCAACGGCATGATTTTCTGCTGCTGTCTCCAACGTGATTAATGCAATACAGCTCTCTAGTAACTGTTGTACAACTTTTTAATTCCTAAAATCTTGTCTTTCCGTTACATTGTACAGCTATACTTGTATCTATTTATATTGATCTCAAATACAAGGAAATGTGTGATATTTCCAAAATATATCCTGTTTATGCAGCGTCTTGCAAGAGTTCTACTCCCTATTACTAGCTAATAAAAAAAAAAACTCATGTTATATTAAAGACTAAATTCTTTTAAGCATATAAATTATTATAATGGATACTCTTAAATCTTAAAAAAATTATATAATATAAAGATAATCAGGTCAATGAAATCCTAATAAAAAGTAATTATTCCTTTAAATTTTTTTTAAAATTTGCTTATATTTTTAATATTAGAATGATACATAAATATGTTAAGTTATTATTAAAATATATTTTAATAAGAACTTATTATTATAACATATATATATATATATATATATATATATATATATATATATATATATATATATATATATATATATATATATATATATATAATATTTATTAGAGTATTTTTTTTATGTTATCAGGTTAATACGTATGAATATAATTATAATTTAAATACTCCTAAAAATAATTCATTTTTTAAGGGTGCTGCTACGAGCACACCAATATTTACTGATTGAACACCAAATATATCACTTACAAAGTGGACACCATTAAAATATAATAAATTCTACGAGCATGCCAAGAGATAACAAAATACATGTAAATTTTCTAATTATACATCATTCTAAACTTAAAACTATAATATATGATAATTAATTACTCTTTCATCGACCCAAACCCAACTTAAGGTCCAATTAATTGGTATAAAAGGAATCAGACCCAATTCTTTATATATTGCACTCATTTTGTGTGGATTAAAGAGCTTGCAACAAAAGATTATAAGAAATTAAACATTGAAAATGGTGTGAAGAAGAAGCTTACAATGTAATCGACCTAAAAAGATCATACAGTTTATGAAAGATAAATTCAAATTTGACAAAAAATAGAATTTAGTAGGGAGAGACGAAAATTGAAGAACAATTAATAACTTAAAATTTAAAGTTATTAAGATGAGAAAAAATGCATAGTAATTCGTATTTCTATAATTTGTCAACTCTCTAAAAGTAAGTTAAGATTTTAGAATAAGGTTTAGGAGTATGGGTGCTCCTTTTTTTTTTTCGGTAAACTCAATCATACCACAAGCAAACACACACCACACACATGCAGCCCATGTAAGCTTTACCCTAGAGCTCCTCAAAACGGGTACCAACCGTTTGAGGCGCCAAGGAACTTATATGGGACAACATGCTCGGGTAGATACCCGATGTGGGACTAAAACACTCACCCTAAAGGTGTTCTGGTGTTTTTTGGTAAACTCAATCATACCACAAGGCAATGACTGAAGGCAAAGGGAATACTCACACCACCCAAGCAAACACACACACACACCACATGCAAACTCACACACACACCACACACATGCAGCTGTTTGAGGCGCCAAGGAACTTATATGGGACAACATGATGGGTGCTCCTAGATAAGCCATTTTTTTAATAAAAAAAATTATATTTTAAAAATGGTGTCCAGTCAATAAATATTGGTGTGCTCATAGCAACACCATTTTTTAAAACCTAACTGTAATTCTACTATCCTCTTTTCTCTCATGTAGACGCTTATGCCATGTTTGGTTGGTGAGAAAATAAGTGAAAACATGGAAAAGAAAAGAAAATTCTGAATTTCTAATACGATTTTTAGTAGTGTTTTGTCCAATTTTCTTTTCTTTTCCATGTTTTCACTTATTTTCTTAGCAACCAAACATAGGGTTATTGTGTGTCCATTCTCTTTCCTCGCAAAGCTTTGCTCTTAAAAAAACAGAAACACATTTAGGGTCCCAACTCGGATAAAGGAAGTTCATATGGTTGTCTAAGAAAAAAATTGTTAAATATTAGGGCATTTTTGTTTTGATCTTCTTTAGGCCCAAATACAGCCTTGTGAGCAGAGCTTGGGCTTAGCTAATTCATGTCCCCAGATGGCTCAGGTCTCACCCTTACATGGGAGGGGATCACAATCAATTGCAATTGAATTCAAGGGAATTTAATTTCATACGTGGCACATGTGGATTACATGAAAGAAAAACGATCGGAAAATTCAAAATTTTCAAAACAAACAATTTTTTTAAAATGGATAATTCATATTTATAAAGGCTTTGAAGACCGACCTTGGCCCGATTGCCACCCCTAGGTGGCTGAGCCCACATATCCTGTTCTTATATGGACATTCTAATTGGTAGGCCCACATAGTCCAGCTGTTTCACGAATGGGTCCTATTCTTATAAGCCTTAGGATCTTCTTCTCCAGTTGATGCAGGTGAGGAGACCGCTTGCATCCAATGGAAAGATGCCACACTCCTCCTTCACACCAAACAAGGCATTAGATTGTGCGCAAATACTTAGGAAAGGCATTAGATTACCTCTGTTGCATGTCCGAGGCCTACCTCGAGTGTCTATTCATCTTGCGGCATTTGGCGCTAAAAAGGGGAGAAGTCATTTAATTTTCTCCCTGTTTTTTGACTTGTCCCCAGATTATATCTCTCCCCATTTTTATGACCTTTTTATCCCCACATGGCACACGATGAATAGACGCCCGAGGCCCAGCCACAGGCATGCACCAGAGGTAATCCGTTGGTCTTAGGAAAGCGTGCAAAAAGTGTGTGTAGCTCCTTCCCATTGGTGCTGGCAGTCTCGTCTCCAGAACCAATTGAAAAGATCCTAAGTAAGTCCATATGGACATTCTGATGGGCGGGCCCATATAGTCTATCTGTTTCACGAACTGGGGTTCTATTTTGGACATTCTGATTGGCGGGCCCACATAGTCCAGCTGTTTCACGACTGGGTCTTATTCCTATATGGAATTGGCACAGGATTCTCTCGAGTTCAAACCCCTAGAGGTCGCCACGTGTCTCCTTTGACACCCCTTAACCATGGGTAAGGTTCACCCACCCCTAGGGTTCACTCACCCATCCTTGGTTTATTTATTTATTTATTAATTATTATTTTTTAAATTAAAAAAACTGTTTTTAGAGTTTTTTAATATTAAAAATATTTTTTTAATTTAAAAAATAATAATTAATTTTTTAAAAAAAAACCAAGGATGGGTGAGTGAACCCTAGAGGTGGGTGAACCTTACCCATGATTAAGGGGTGTCAAAGGAGACACGTGGCGACCTCTAGGGGTTCTCTCGAGTTGAACTCTAGAGGATCCTGAGCCTATGGAATTATAGACATTCCGATTTACACGTTTTAGCTCACATGGAAATGGGACCCGCTTTACAATTAGGAGTTGGGACCACCTTCCCGGAAACAATTCAGAAGAAACTTGGATTCGTGCTTTTGAAATCCCAATTGGCTATGTCCGAAAAAAAAAAAAAAAAACTCCCAATTGGCAGAAGGTGCCCCCATCGATCTGAACGATCATGGATTGAGAACCTCTAGTATGGGCCACACCTACCATATTAAACTGTTTATCTATGGAAAGTGATTTAAAACTCTCCATAAAACCTGCTATCGAGCGTTGGGCTACCCGATTAAAAATCCAATGACACCAAACTTCAAGTGAAATCCACCATTTAATACATATTTGCCTTGATGGGCGGTACGACCTAACTCTGGTTAATAGGTTCTATCGAGAGTTTTAAATCAATTCCCTCTATCTATTTAATATTTTTTCCTAAGAAAAAAAAATCAAGGGAACCAATCAGAATTATGTAAAAAGCTCAAAATTCAACTTTAGATATTTGGATTCTTGTTACCACTTTGAAAAGGCCCTCAAATGCCCAAAAATTTCACTTAGTAACCAAATATTGGGTTAGGAATCTAGATTTTCTCGAGATCAACCAAAGGATTTACACATCCTGGGAATAGCCCAGTGGTAGAAGTATCCCATCCTTATCCTTAGGAGGAAGGTTCCGGGATCCATTCCCGAGAGGGTGAGAACGTTGTGCTATCCACCCAGCCTTAACTTTGAACAAATATTAACTACTAACCAAGGTTGCGGCGTAACCTCGTGTCTCTACCAAAAAAAACCGAAGGATTTTCCTTTACCAAATTGGAGGACTTTCGTCCAAAATGATAGCCGTTCCACCATTGTCTCAATAGCCATACAATTTCGTCCAAAAGGATTTTGATTGAGCTAATTAAAGCAAATGAAGGGGTCACTAACCTAGGGTGGAGGTCAATCCCTTGCAGCAATGGCGAGTCCATATTCCAGATATGGACATGATTGCATCACTTTAGTAGATCCAATTAATCTTTTTTACATTCAGCAAATTTATATCTATAATTGTTAATTCCTATACTAACCTCCCCCACTAGTAGGGATAATAAATTTGATGACTGTGTTGGACTCTATTAATGGATTTCTGACCACATTCTGAGTTGTTCCTTCTCTTTGCCTTCAGGTAGACGGCAAGTAAGATGTGAAGAGTACTCATCAGGCGAGTGGAAGAAGCCCGATCCTCCTTGTTTGCATCTATAGGATACAAACAAGGGAGTTGACTCCAAACCGTATCTTTGAGTCTTTTTTTTTTTCGTGTGCAAGATATACGGTTAGGCCACAACTCCGGTTAGTAAATGTTCTAGGTTAGTAAAATGGGTGGATATTTCAACCATCACAAACTCCCGGGACTTGATCCCCGATCATAAGTTGTGGTGTACTACAGTCAGGAACTCAGGATATGACAATATCTATTACACCAGAAATGAATTGGAAATTTCTGTTTGTATTTGTCGAAAATTGTTCATGACGATGCGAGGGGGTGTAAATACCTCGGTGTGTAACACTTTTATTTTGGGTTATATAATCTGGTCGGGGTCCGCCTAAGGCCAGCTTTCCTTCCCCCTAGGGGGGAACCAAAAAAGAAAAGAATTGGAAACTTCTCATCTATAATCTATTGCAAATATGCTATGGTGTTTCAAGGGGATGGGCTGGCTCGATGAGTTTCTAGCACCCACAAAATAGATGGGCCAGTCTTGGGCTTGGACTTTATTACTCAAGCTCGTGTCGGCCTGCATTGAATGTAGTTGCCTGGGACCAAAAACCTAGTCTTGGACCCAACTTGGCCTCATTTGCTTTGGTCATATTCTGGACGGGGTTCACGACTAAGGTCCATGTCTGGGCTTCAGAAGAGCTTGGCCCATCTGGAAACACCTTATGGTTATGTGGTTCGATTTTGCAATGTTTTTCTCTGTAACCCGTTATTTCTCATGAAAGCATATCTAGGTTTAAATCAAACACCCAAATTGAAAATCAATTGCAGATTATTTTGATTTTTTTATATTATGGGCTTTAGAAATTTTTTATATGACGGGCTTTAGTGACAATTAGAGATCTTAGTGGATGAGTTTCTAGGCTAGGCTCTAATGAGTGAAACTTGACAGCAATAACCTTTGTAGCAATAAAGCTGAATCAGACTGGGTTCGTAGTTGCCTCAAAAGCCATCTTTGAAAGTTCCGACTCCTCTAGAGTTTAGATGGACAACAACGTTAGCTGTTGCCGGGTTATGTCTGCAAAAACATGGGCCTAGCCTACATTCAATAGGGTAGGCCCCAAACAACAGAGATGGACCCCCATGTATTTGGAGACACAACCGAGCATCTGAATTGGGGACTATGGAGTCCAATCAATTGCAGCCATATGGTTGAGACTTAAGAGAGGCGAGCAGAGCAGATGTCTCGATAGCCATGGCCACAGCAAGTTTCTTTGTATTTTGGTCTTTTCTCTTTGTGAATCTCCTTCAATTCCAGAGCTACGATTTCATCTTCAATGGTTTTAATAAAGCACCCAATATGACCCTTAACGGAGCATCCCTCGTTACACGCAGTGGAGCACTTCGACTCACCAACTCCTCTGCAAATCTAATCGGCCGAGCCTTCTATACCTCCCCAATTCGCCTCTTCAACACCCAATCTAGGAGGCCAAAACTTTCTTCTTTCAGCACCACTTTCGTTTTCGCAATCGTTAAGCCCTACGAAGGTAGTGGAGGAGGAGGCCATGGTTTGGTCTTTACTCTATCGCCGTCGAAGCAACCTCGTAGATCTTGGTTCGCTCAGTATTTTGGGCTCTTAGGCCCTACCAACAATGGGAATTCCTCGAATCACGTTTTCGCTATTGAATTCGATACCGTTTATGATATGGCACTGTTTGGAGACATTAACGATAACCATGTTGGCATCGATGTGAATAGCTTCAGATCTGTCGCTTCAGCACCGGCTTCTTACTACCTGAACGGCACCAACAAGAAGGAAATGCGTCTAGAGAGTGGGCTACCAATTCAGGCGTGGATAGATTATAATGGTGAAAATGAGGTCGTTAATGTCTCCATTTCTCCTTTATCAGTACCAAAACCAAGTCACCCTCTCTTATCACACAAGATGAACCTCTCTCATGTTCTTCAGGAATCCATGTACTTGGGATTCTCTTCATCGACTGGTAAGCTTGCGAGCTTCCATTACATCCTAGGTTGGAGTTTTTCAATGAATGGGGTTGCTCCTCCACTTGATCTCCATCGAATTCCGTCTTTCCCAGGATCTCAAAGTGGGTCATCAGGACTCGGGAAAAAGGCTATTACGATCGGAGCAGTATCTTCTGCCGTGACACTTCTCTTGCTTGCCATTGTCATCTCTACATTTGTATACATGTTACGAAGGGCTAAGCAAGCCGAGGTCCTTGAGGATTGGGAATTGGATTGCCCTCATAGATTCCGATACAAGGACCTCTATGTCGCGACCAAGGGATTCAAAGAGATCCACATTCTTGGATCGGGGGGATTTGGTTGTGTATACAAAGGAGTATTGCCAAACACTAAAGAAGAGGTAGCAATTAAACGAGTCTCCCATAATTCGAAACAAGGGGTGAAGGAATTCGTAGCAGAAATCGCAAGCCTGGGAAGGCTGAGACACAGACATCTAGTCCATCTTCAAGGATGGTGCAAGCGAAACGCGGATCTCCTTCTAGTCTATGACTACATGCCTAATGGTAGCCTCGATACTTTCCTATTCGATGAAGAGAAAGACCTTGTCCTAAATTGGCCTCAACGATTCAAGATCCTCCAAGGAATCGCTTCAGCCCTCTTATATCTACACGAAGAATGGGAACAAGTGGTTGTTCATAGAGATGTGAAGGCCAACAATGTCTTACTAGACGCAGATATGAATGGAAGATTGGGTGATTTTGGCCTTGCTAAGTTATACGAACATGGAAAGAATCCCAGTACTACTCACGTAGTAGGTACTGTGGGATATATTGCACCGGAGCTATCTCGCACCGGGAAGGCCACGGCTAGTTCTGATGTCTTCGCGTATGGTGCATTACTGCTAGAAGTAACGTGTGGACGGAGACCCATCGACCCAAATGCCCCATCAGGGTTATTGCTTCTACTCGATTGGGTGAGAGAGTGTCGGCAAAGGGGTCAGATTCTGGAAGCTGTGGACCCAAAAATGGAGGATTTATATGAAAAAGAGGAGGTAGAAATGGTTTTGATACTTGGCCTTCTTTGCTCTCAGTCCACACCAGAAGCTAGGCCTACCATTAGACAAGTGACAAGGTATCTCAGTGGTAACGATAAACTTGCTAAAACTGATGTGCCTATGGAATTTACAGACACAGGTTCTGAGAATTTTGGCTTTCGTTCATTTCCGTCGTCTTTTGGCGTGATCTCCACTGGTTCATTGACAGGAGGCAGATAAATAGTAGTGCTAAGCGTACAAATTAGTAATTACAGAGCAAAAGGTAGGGATTCATGTGCTAGTTTATTGGGATGTCTTAGAAATTTAGCTGTAGTATGCTATATCTAGTCAATTAATATATTCTAAATTAGCTTTTACTTCTCTCTGTTTCTTTGATTTTGGTGGATTGAGATTGATCTTTAAGCTACACAATTAGAGACTAGAGATACTTACCAGTGGGTAAGGGACTGCCATATGTTCCTTGTTTTGTTTCTGTTCAGTCGGCGAGATGATTGGTACATCGTTAGGTATGAGCTTTTGTTATATAAGATCAGCAGAGGCAGAATTTGGTTTTAAAATTTTTCTCTGGATTACCAGTGCTAGTAGAAAAATTTTAAAACCAAAAACACAGCGGTAAGCACACAATATTGTGAAACAAAGTATTAGAAGTCCTACAACTAAGAGCTTTGGGAATTAGTCCCTAGATGTTATGATTGTGCCTTGCGTTCATCGACAATTTGGACTATATATCAGGAGCAACTTGGCCAATGGGGTTACTTGAATGGCAAATTCATAATTTTATGATTTTGTACCAGTATATAACTTATGTTACAGTTTTGAACTTCTTTTTTTTTTTTTTGGAAGGTATACGGATTTGAACTTTTGATAGTGTGAAAACAGAAATTTAAGGAGAGATTTGAATATAGTGAAAGGATATCACTGACGTAGTCATATTGCCGAACCATGGAAATTTGGTGTGCTTTGATATTCTTTAATTACATTATTTTTTCTTCACTAGAAATAGGTACTTATTTAAACCAGAAACTAAACTTTAACCGAGCTGATCTCACCAGGAAAGATAAAGCATTAAGTATTTTTCTATAACTAAAAACCTCAGGCATGTTAGCCCCGATTCGAAGAATTCCAAAAAAATTTCACACGGCAATAAATTGAGACATGCAGGGTCTTCGGTCTTCCTGAAAGATAACCAAGTTTAGCTTTTACTATGTTATTTACCTTCATGTGAGGAATGCTAAGCATATCCCATTTCATTAATCTCACCATTTTTTATTATTATAAAACAAATGACTTTGTGTTTGCGTGGAGCTGTAAGTGAGTTGATGAAAAAAAAATTGTTTTTATTGTGGAAAGAGAGGAGAGTAAATATTTTGAATTGTAAGATAAAGCTTAGCCTACCCTAAAAAAAAAGGATAATGCTTAGCATTCCTCACCTTGATATTTATACGTGGTTTCGTTTTATGAACCGCCATTCCCCACTCTAAGTCAAAAACTAACACATGTAAATACAAGTAGCAAGAACTAGTATTGATTTTTGGCTGAAGTAGAGCTAGCACGCCTCTTCCTACTATGGGACATTTGGATGCATCTAGCTCTCACATATTCTAATGCCTCTAATTCATGTGAATTCGAATCCTGACCACAGGGAATGTTACCGGATAAACAAACAACAGACATGGCGTCCTAAGATTTTTTATGCCTTATTATCACATCTCCTTGAAACGGTCTCAGGGTTCTCCTATGACCGTATGGCCTAAGTACCTTTTCTCATTTTAAGAACTTTGGCCAATAATCCGCATGATATGATGGGTATTGTGCTGATCATTTCCTATCTATAATACAGCCGAACGATAATCAAGTTGAGCATTTCGACCTAGAAAGCAAATTCTATGGTAGGTGCCTAATACCATAGATTCATTCATTTCTAATCACAAAAACATTACATATTGGGTAGTTTTTGGAAAAACACAAAAGAAGGGTAATTTAACCTAATAATTTTTTGTGTTTTTCAAAAGTTGCACTGGTGGTAATTGGAGAGCGAGGAATCTAATTTTCAAGTATTAAGGCTATCAATTTGGCCTTTTATGACGGTACCCAGCCCAAAAATGAAGAATTTTTTCATCTCTAAAATCTGAGGGCCAAGATGGGCCTAATTTTGTAAAGCCCACCTACTTGAGGGCCGATCTTTGTAAAGTCCATGTACAAACCGGCCGACCTCAGCTTATGCTTATACATACTTCTATAGTTTAGTCCATGACTTGAATAAATAAGTAGGGCTGTATTCGGGCCGAGCTTTGCCCTGCTCGGCTCGGCTTGAAAGCATGCAGCTGAGGCCCGGCTCGGCTCGAGCCCAGATTTCAAACAAATTTCAAAAGCCCGAAGCTCGGCTCAAACAAGAACTTCAAGCTCAAACTCGGCTTGAGCCCGAACCGATTCAAGCTCGAGCCGATCTCGGATTAGCTTGAGCTCGGCTTGAACTGGGGGATCTTGAACCCATGGCACTGAGGACGACAACGGGATCTTCCTTGGTGTTGCTTCATGGCTTTCCACATTGTAGGGGGTATTTTGATCTTTGAAGAAATGGGGTTTACTGCAACCTCAATCTAGCCTAAATCTGATATCCAGACCGTTCTAAATTGAGTTATTTTTGGAAGAAATGATTCAAAGAACACAAAAAAGAAAAAGGAGGAAATAAGGAAATGATTCAGAGGGAGAGAAGAAAGAACGATGAAGAAAAGTAGTGACAGAATGTTTTTTTTTCTTGATGAATCCTTTTTTTTCTCTCTCTGTAAATTCTTTTAAAAAAATCTGGTTGTTCTTGGGAAATCTTCTGGGAACTCAAGGAAAGTCTCTCCTTTTCAACAAGGAGGGGTCACCTCTATTTATAGGTGATTATCAAAATTGTAACCAACTTGTACAGCTGTCATAACCGTTTTTGTAACCGACTTTTAGAGAGAAAATATTGGATTCCATCAAGATAAAGGCGTTTTGTCACCATACCTCTTTTAAGCTTTTATGACCAAAGCTTTCAGATATTTTCTTCAAAGGTTAAAAGCGGTATTCATAATATCCATCTTTTAACAAATTCTATCCAAGCCCTCCAAACCACAACTCATCATCCTCCCCCAAAAGCAATTGGTAACTACACCGTGAAGGCGGGTCATACGCTTTCATGGTGTACTGTCCTGCTGAGGTAATATATTAGTGTTCAGACAGCAACACTCCTCTAGAGTAATAATCATGATAATATTAATAATAACGATGATGATAATCATCTAATAATCATCTCAAGCCCAATAGGGAAATCATAGGTGTTGGACGAGGACACCCTTCCCGTAACTCAGGTCCAATAGGGAAATCATAGGTGTTGGACGAGGACACCCTTCCCGTAGCTCAGGTCCAATAGGGAAATCATAGGTGTTGGACGAGGACACCCTTCCCGTCAGGCCTTAAGAGAAACTGAGGAAAAATCCATCCTCAATGCTTTCTCCCTGACTGTCAGCCCAGGAAGTAATCCATGCTTCACTGGAATAGGTAATGAGGGGAAACAGCCACACTCATTCCCACAGGGGGAGGTACCAATCCATACCGTTCACCCCTGACAAAACAAATCTCCTTTCTGGCAGAAGTCCTCAGAAAGGCATACAAGGAGGGTACAAATCTATACCACACCTATCATCATAAGAAAGGCGTTGTAAACCAGAGCGAGGCACTGAAGTCATATAGAATATCCGAAGGCGTTGAAGTCTGAATCAACATCAAAGGCGTTAAAGCTTGAAACAATATCCAAAGGCGTTAGAGCCTGAAACAATATCCAAAGGCGTTAGAGCCTGAAATGATATCCAAAGGCGTTAGAGCCTGAAACAATATCCAAAAAGCGTTAGGACTTGAATCTGTGCCAATAGCGTGAAAGGCGCAATAGTTTCATCTTTCATTAGTGACATAAGGGTAAAATTGTCATAAATGAGCAAAAAATCCTTTGTATGAACTACAAACATAAGAGCTTAAAATCATTGATCATTAATGACTAGAATCATTTTTATCAGATAAACATGGAATTCTGTTAACCAATTCCCGAAAGGATTTTAGTATGTGTAATATGCTAGAACGTCCTTTGAGCCACGTGTCATTATTTTATTGAATTATGAACAACGTCCTTAAATTCAAAATTTCACAAATCAAACTTTTCAATAACCATCATCAACATTTTAGCCCCCTGTCTGTGAAGGCGCTTTTAGGCCTAATCTTACTCTAAAAGCGTCTGAGCAGACAAACCATCATGACAAAAGGAGTTCATTAAATAATATACTATCATAAATTTGGCGTCTGAAAGAAACGTCTTTTCGGATCCTGCTTAAAATAGTTTTGCCACATTTATAGCCAATAAGATCATGTAGCCAGCCTGTCAAAGTCATTATGATCGTACCCCTTTTTTTTGAATTTTGAATCAAAACGTGCTCCTTGGAAACCGCATATCATAAATGTTTAATCATTATAAAAGCAAATAATCAGTTCTTTATTGTTTTACTGTTCATCTTCTTCTTCGTGCAAGCATACTTTGAGTTTTTATCTTTCCTCTGTGCTCGTGTTTTCATTGATCTTATTGTGGTTTTCAAGGATCTTCAATCTTTATTTGGATTTCCAGGACATCTTCTTAGAATTCTGGTGAGTCTTTGCTTCTTTACTTTTTTGTTTATCATTTCTATTTGATTGCTCATACTTATGCTTGCTGTTTTTTTTTTTTTTATTATATTATTTTTCGTCATTGTAGAAATTTTGATCATCTGTAAATTATGTCATTTTATCTACTTTTTATTCTTTTATTGTTGTTATTATATGTATGTTACTGTTTTTTTTTTTTTTTTTTTTTTGTTTCATCATTCATTTTCATCACCATTTTTTTTTTAGAATACACTGTAATTTATTTATTTTTATTTCTGCAACTTTTACGCTTTCAGCTATGGCATCTTCTTCTCAAAAAAATATTTTAAGTAACGAATTTTGGGATTCAGCTATGCATCATTCCTGGGATACCGCTGTTCCTTCAGATGGATGGTCATTGCCCTATGGTGACATCGATGGAACTAAAGGATTTTGTCCACCTCCTTTTGCTACTACTATGTTCAGAATAGAAAGAAAAGATTTCACGCTTTCTCAGGTTAATTTTAGTTCTCACAGCGGTTGTACCAAGGAGTGGACAGCTTGGTGTGATTATATACTCACTCACCCAGAGTATGGGCCAAAACTTCATGCAGCTGAGATTTTTAAAGCTATAGAGCTTTCGAAGGATTTTGAGATTAGGAAAGATACAGATAGTTTATCTCAGTTAGTTACTAGGTGGAACAGTCAAACTCACACTTTTATTACTTCATGGGGAGAAATCACCCCTACTTTGGAAGATGTGATGGCGTTATGGAGATTACCCGTTTTCGGGAATAATGACATACAAGACATTGTTTTGAGTAGAGAAGAGATAAAAGCGTCAAGACTTTTGCATGCTCTGGTTTGGGAATCGAGAGTAAATCCAGTTTGGGGAGCTTCAAAGGAGTCTCATGCAAGGCGGCCAAATTTCTACGGCTGGGTACGCTATTTCTTCAGGGAGAAAGGTCCTGTGAACAAAGAGACAGGAGTCAGAGACTATCAATATGGAAAGGAGTACAAGTCTCCTTTAGAGTTGACAGCGTTCATCTGCATGTGGCTGTCTAGATATGTCTTTGAAGGCGCTCCTACTGACAAAGTTTTGGATAGATTATTTCCATTGGCTTTCCGCCTAGCTGACGGTCAGAGTTTCCCTCTTGGAATTTATTTTTTGGGAACTTTATACAAGAATTTAGATCAAATCCATAAGTGTCAGGCCTGGTCAGCAGGTTCTTTTCTCATAGAATCATTTGTTCATACCGCTTTTCTTCAAATGTGGTTATGGGAACGTTTTCCCGGTTATGCGCCTTCAGCTAGGCAGTTTTCTCCTTTGCAACCTGATAATACCGCTGTTGAAGATCTCCCAAGTCCAAGGGCATGGCGGTGGAGTAGTATTGCCAGAAAGAAGGATGCGTTGATCTTTGACTTTATTGACAAGGAGAAATGCTTCTGCTTCAGACCTTACATTGAGCTTTCAAGAGGTATTGAAAGATTCTTTTATCATTCTGAGGAGCCTTTATCTTTCATAGGCATGAGTACTGAGGAGAGAGCAGAAGTTTCTTTGAAGGATCTTCACTGTTTTGCCATTTTGTCCAAGTGTCATTTGGTCGGTTTATACAGCGTTGATGGCGGTAAAACCAACAGTTTCTGCCTTGAATCTTACAATCCTGATCGGTGTCTGAGGCAGTTTGGGCTTGATCAAGGCGTTCCGGATGGTACAGCTGAATCTTTTTCTCTAAAGAGAACCATGAAGGCTTTCATTCTGGAAAGTTGGTCCTTAAACTTAAGGCCATCTGTTGCTGGTTTTTACTTGGCTGGGGAGCATAGGACAGGTAGATGTACGAAGAACTACCAGCTTTTCTGGAAAGCTTGCATTGCTACCTTCAAACCTTTGTTCAGGGTCCGCCAATGCTCAGTCAAACTGTTAATCTGGCTATGGACAAAGAAAAATGTCTGAAAGAGCCCCCTGGTGCAGGCAAGAAAAGGAAAGCGGTAGCTTCTCCTCACAAGAAATCTAAATCGAAACCCGCTGTTGGAGGTTCTTCAGAAATCCGAGAGGAAAACATTACTCCCCAACCTGTAATTATTACTGCTCCAAAGGCGGCTACTCCAAGAGCGCCTAGAATCAAAAAAATTGCAATAAAAAAGAAGGCACCTCTTTCTAAGAAACGGAAGAGCCAATCAGTAAGCAAACAATTTTATAATTAAAGCATTTTTCTTATTCATACGCTTTTCAATTTCTCATTTGCATAATTTTTTGTTACTTATATATATTATTTTTTTTTTTTTATCTATCACAGGATCCTTCTTCTGATAGCGAAGATAACGAGCCTTTGATTGTGCGCAAGCAGAATCTTCAGACTCAACATGAGTTAGGAAGAACTGAGGCTTCTGTCACTCAGGAAAAAAGCACAGCACCGCTTTCGGATGTTGGTGCAGGGAGCTCTGGAACTCCAACTACTCCAGTGGGACTCAGCATCCCTGAAGATAATGTTGCCGATATTCCTTTCCCTCCATCGGCGGAAGCAAGAGTACAAGTTGAGAATTTGGCCAATGTTTGGCCTGAGAGTGAACCTAGTTCCTCTCCGCTTTCTAAAAAGAAAGATCAATCTGCTAAAGCTTCTGGTGTTCGGAAAACTGCAAATCCTGCCAGAACTATTGACATAGCCAGAGCGTTAACATCTCTGAAGAGAATGAGATCGCAAGCTATCAAGGCGAAGTCGCTTCTTCAGCAAAGGACAGCGCAATCTTCATCACCTCTTATGATTGACGCTATTGATGATTCTGAGAGCGTAGGTTAGTAGCAGTTTAAAAAGTATTTCATCAATATTCATGCTTATATGCTTATCATTACAATCATTATAATGTTCTAACAGTATGTATTATTTTGAAGGCCCTTCTGAAAGCGTTCAGGCTGAAATACCAGGAAACATTGCTTCTGCTTCTACTACAGTTGAGATCCTTTCTGATAATCTTCCCAAGGACCAAAACGCTGTTGAGGCTGAAGTGCACAATATTTTTGATGAAAGAACTACTGGAGTTGAGGCCTCAGAACAACTTATCGAAGTGGAGCCTCCTTCAGCCAGTGAAATAGCGTTTTTCTCTTCAGTGGTGCAGAGTTCTGTGCAACGGCCTCTTCCTGAAATCATTGCAGAGGTTTCTTCTTCTCTTGATAACACTCCTTCCGTTGGCGGAAGCACTCATACGCCAATGCCTTCAACTGAGAGTGTCAGCGCTCAAGTGATTGCTTCTACTGAAAGCGTTATAATTGGATCTTTAGAAGTTATTGAAACAGAAGCTGCTCCGGAAGGCGTCCATGAAGATATTCAAGCTACCAGTACTGTCATGGAAATTAATGTTGCTTCTAATGAGGAAATGGTAATCACTGATTCTGATCTTCATACGACAGCTTTTTCGCCAGTTACTACATCAGAATTATCCGCTTTTGTTGGCAACTTTATGAGTGAGGACCCTGCTACACCTTCTACTTCAATAGAGCCGCTATCAGTTGATTCTCTTGATGACATTGTGAGGCGATACCCTGTTTCTGAAAGCTCAGTCCCTTTATGGACAGAGATAATTAAACGCTATCAGGACATCACTGCTTCCTGTTCTCTGAAGAATCCTATCATTAGGGCGGGTTGCATAGAGACAGTATGCTCTGTCATCCGAAGGATCAGAGATATCAAGCCTCATCTTGCATTTCTGAGGATAAAGACTCTTGAAGACTGGGGGCAGGAGCTGAAGGAGTTAGAGGATATCAATGTTAATGTAAAATGGTTAACAGATTTTCTGAGTAGTCTATCTGTTACATTTTTTCAAGCCAAGAGCTTTGCCAGGCTGAATAGCTCCTACAAAAATAAAGTGGTCAAAGCGGAAGAAATCAAGAAAGCGATATCAAACGATCAAGATAATATTCATATGATTCGTCAAGAGATTGCCCGCCATCAAGCCATATTGGAAGAAAAAGAAAAAGGAATAAAAGCTGCTCAAGATAGTCTGTCAGTTCTACAAGAAGAGATCAAAGCAGATCATGAAGAATATATTCGTTTAAAAGCTTCTGCTGAAAGACTTGTATATCTGAATGAGAGAGGCTTTACTGCTGACATTTTGTAAAAGCTTTTTCTTTTATTCTTTGTAACTCTTGTGAAATTTCATATGAATACAAAAGGAAAATTTTGTTACTTTTCTTATTAAGCATAGTACTTTTTTAACCATTTTACATTGATAGGATCATGTAATACTTCACCAGATAGTGTAGACAAAAGACAATAACCGCTGTCATAACTTGTCTTATCAAAAATGGCCCTTCCCAATTAGGAGTAAACTTTGCCACTTTGTACCATTCCTGATATGAATAGCTGTTCGAAGGACTAGGTCACCCTCCTTTAGAATTCTATGTCGTACTGCTTTGTCATACGCTTTAGCAACTCTTTTTTGATACGCTTTTGTCTTTATAGCTATAGCTTCACGCTTTTCATCCATAACTTCTAGCTGAGCTAATCTAATAGCTTGGAGGCATGCCTCTTCTCCATCAAATACTTCAATTCTTGTAGATGGTATCGTAACTTCCAGAGGTACAACGGCTTCTGTCCCATATACTAAAGAGAAAGGGGTACACCTGTTGCAGTCCTTGCTGAAGTTCTGTAAGCCCAGAGTGCTGTTGGAAGTCTTTCACACCACTTTTTATGAGCTCCTTCTATCATTTTTCCAATTATCTTCAGGATAGTCTTGTTAGTAGCCTCTGCTTGCCCATTCCCTTTAGGATAATAGGGGGTTGACTTCTTGTGTTGATATCATATTTCTCCAGTAATTCTCTCACATTAGAATTTATGAAAGGCGTTCCATATCAGTGATGACTTCCTTTTGGTATCCCAAAGCGGCAGATGATATTTTCTTTAATAAACTTAGACACCATGATACCTGTAGCCTTTCTTAATGGTATAGCTTCTACCCACTTGGTGAAATATTCAGTAGCCACAAGTATCCAACATATCCTTCAGCGGGGGATAACAGGTCCAATTAAATCTAGCCCCCAAAGTATGGAAGGGCCAAGGGGCGTAGAAACATACCGTAAAGATGTGTGCAGGTGCATGAATAACATTCCCTTGATCTGACACTGATGACAGCTTTGAACATATAAGTGTGAATCTGCCTCCATGGTAGGCCAATAATATCCCAACCCCAAAATGTGTTGAACAGCTTTCTTTTTCCTTGGTGAACGCCACAATCTCCACTATGGCTTCATGCAATGCTATTTCGATCTCTTTTCCAGTCAAGCATTTGAGAGCAATACCATTGATCCTTTTCTGAATAATTCTCCTTTGTCAAAATAGAATTTTGGCAACTTTCTTCTTAAACTTGAAGGATTCCTTTTTGATCAGTAGGCTTATTCATCTGTGAAGTAGTCATTGTATGGTTTTCTCCAATCTTCCCAAGAATTTGTAAAGTGACATTCTTTTTATCTGGCAATATTTGACAAGCAGAACATTCTTTCTGTAACATAGCAGCATCTTTTTCCATTGTTGGCCAGTATATTCCAAAACGCTGTAACCTCCTATACAGACTAACAGAAGGATTATACCCACATATTTTTGTGTTGGATTTGCAATCATTTGTTTCTTAGCTTCTTTTGCTCCAACACATCTCATCAAGACTCCTTCAGGCCCTTTGAAATACAGATCCCCAGTTTCTGTAAGAAATTTTTTTAAGACTTTCAGTGTTGTAGTAGGGACCACTGTTGAATCATGAAGGGCAAAGACATCCTTCAAAATTGGTTCTCTCCAATCTGTTTCTTCTGATTCGTGTGTCGCATAATTCTTCTATCAGCGGTGTAGATAATTATACGCCTTTCAATTACCACTGAGAAGATTCTCCTTCAATATTAACGTTGATGCCAAAGTAGCAAGGCATCAGCATGGCGGTTTTCTGTACGCTCTGATATTTGAATTATTTTATCAAAATTAGTCAATTTTTTAAACCGCTGTTCTGTAGGGAGCCAAACCAACATCTTTTACATTGAATGACCCTTCCATTTGACTAATTACCAAATTGGAATCTCCTATTACATTTATTCTTTTGGCCTTTAACGCTTTAGCAATTGACAAGCTATTGAGACGAGCTTCATATTCTGCTATAGTGGTAGAGCAAGAAAAATCCAATTTGAAAGAAAAAGAAAGTACCTCACCCCCAGGAGCTTTTAACACAATACCTGCCCCAGCTGAATCTGCGTTTGAGATCCTGTCAAAATACATGAACCATCTCTTCCTTCAATTCATTGCTTCAGGGGAATTCCTGGTTAATCTTCTCTTAATATCAAATCATCATTTCCTGGGAAATTGCCAATAGATCTGCTACTGCTTGTCCTTTTGATGGCACGAGGGCAAAGGCATGTAATGTCAAATTCTGATAAGAAAGGAGCCACTTAGCTGCTCGTCCTGAAAGAACTGGTTTGACATGAGATATTTGAATTGGATCAGATTTTGTCATCAGAAAAATCTTATGAGATAGTAAATAATGACGGAATTTTTGTAAGGCATAGATCAAAGATAAACAACTTCTTCAATCCGAGGGTATCTCAATTCTGCATCTCTGAGAATTCTGCTGAGATAGTATATTGGCCGCTCACAACCAGACAAATCTCTTGGGCTAGAAGAGCTCCACAGCGGGTTTTTTTTCTGTTTGAAAGCCAGAACCGGGACCAAAGATTCTTGGGCATGGTGCCAATAGTTGTTGTTGAACTATCATTTGTTTGAAGTTGTTTTTGAAAGCTTTTTCATGTACTGATTTCCCATTTGAATACACAGTTCTC